>JWJB01010201.1:0-35568 GCA_000812895.1 Rutstroemia sydowiana | reverse complement strand
CATGTCTTTACAATATGATACATTTCCTTTATCATACATACTAGCTCGTAGGAGACTTATATTTAGCACTAGAACATCATGGGCGCAGCATCGGCGAACGACATACCGTCAGGTATGGGGTACACGAAAGCTTCTTGCCAAATGGCATGGGTCGCGAAGCCCCCTTGGTCAAGTTCACTTTGTCCAAATGAGTTAGTCTTCACAAGACAGTGGGCTCCTTCGCCAGCGATGCAGCTATCACATACGCCACAGCTGTCATGGTTCCAGCCAAAACCGACGCGGTCACCTCTACGAACAAAGTCAGTAATTTATGCTATTAAGCATGATGTGATGTAAAAACACGTAATTACATTTTTACGTGCTGGACTTTAGGTCCAAGTTCCACAATAATTCCAGCTCCTTCGTGGCCAAGAACCATATCTTGGTGAGTATAATGCAAGTCCGTTCCGCAAAAACCTGTGGCGTGTATTTCAATCAAGACTTGCGAGCCTTCGAGAGCTTTTCTTGGAATGGACGTTTGGATAATTTTTCCCGAGGAGGATCCTTTGAATACAGTCGTTGAAACCATGGTTACTTCAATTAGCAGTCGTAGTATTTAGGACCTCCGGTGAATTAATGCGATTGTTCGTTTGATGGTATAGGTAACTGTTTGTTGGAATGATTTTGGGATTAACAATTGAGGCCATACTTATATACCTCTGCACTACAATGAAAGAAAAACGGATTATCAATGAAATTGAGGCTTCTTCCTAAGGAGGCTTAATAATCGACAACGGACATAAAATCCATGTCAAATAAGTTTTTGCTTTTGATTTAGAAATCATACTCAACATCAAGGGTGCCAAGAGATAACTGTACTACATGATATGCAAGGAGAAAAATTAACTAAAAAGGCAAATGAAGATTGAACCACCAGAACCACTGAGACGTATGAATGAACCAGCCATTATGCAACTGATGCTGACCAATAGAGAAATCCATATCTTGAAAGGGATTGAGAATTGTGATTGGATATGAAGTCTACCACCAAAATTGTGAGGATTACTGATCCTTTGAGGAAGATTACTGATATTTGGAGGAAACAATGAATGATTAGTTATTTTATTTCTGCTGATGGAAGCGAATATCCATCGTTTTTACATAACTTCGCACCATTAAATTTTGCTTCCTCCACCCATACTATCGTCAGGCTTTGGTTTACACGACAGAACTAAGAAATGAGCGATAGAAAGCTCATAGTTGTTCTCGGGGCTACAGGTGCGCAGGTATACACTCTCTTCACCTTCATGTAGGAGTGACGAATTGCTAATATGAGTCAAGGGTGGGCCAGCAACTCGTTATATCCTTGAGAACTTGTCTGATACTTACAGAGTTCGAGCCATCACTAGAGATCCTACTAAAGCATCTGCTTTGGCCCTTTCGAAACTTGGGGCAGATGTCGTTTCGGCGGATTTTGGTGATTCGGACTCGATATATGTAGCACTGTCCGGGGCGCATGCAATCTTCGCCATCACCAACTTTTGGGATCGGATATCACTAGATATAGAAGTATCTCAAGGTAAGAAAATCAATGAGATTGCCGCTCAAATAGCCAGCCTCCAGCATTATATACTTAGCAGTCTCCCTGATGGAAGGTCATTGGCCGGGGGGAAATTCCAGAATATCCTCCCCTACAATGCCAAAGCCCACATTAGGGACGATCTGATCAAGAACCATCCGAATTTATGGGCGAAGACAACTGAAATTTTTGTCGCGTACTATTTTCAAAATTGGGTGAAGTATTCCATGGTCTTAGGTCCATATAGAGTATGTACCATTGTTGCAGCATACCATCATATGAAATTAATCTTGGAATAGGAAACGGATGGTTCTTTCGTACTTTCAATGCCGTATCCTGGCAGCACCCGAGTTCCATGTTCAGATTCAGAAGACTCAGGAATGGCAATTGGTGAAATTCTGAGAGGCGGAAAATCATTCTTTGGTAAACAGGTTGTTCTCTTCGGGGACACAATATCGGAAGAGGAGAGGGTAAATATTTGGGCCAAAGGTAAAGATTTCTCCTGCTCTATGGGAATCGCGTACCTGACAAGCAGCTCAGAATTGGGCATCAAAGCAAGATTCGAAGAAGTGTCTGCCGAGAAACATGCTGAAAGATTGGCCAAATACGGAATTCCATCAAGCATCGTTACAGCTAGTACAGAACTTGTCGAGGCATTGCAGTATGAAGAAGAGTTGATGAAGAGCAATAAGCATGTACAACCTCAGGAGGTAAGAAGGCTGTATAGATGTCAGGAGTTCAAAACCGCTAATACCGGGACAGTACATCCCAAGAGGGTACAGGCTAAATAGCTGGTTGGACTATGTGAAGAAGGAGGACTGGTCCCCGTTGTTTGAACCGTAAGATCGACGTTGGTAGCGGATTGTGTATATAATCTCCTTTTGGAAACACAACGCAATCACGGAGATGGTCAGCTATTTCTACTCATCATGACACACGTATCAAGCAAGTCTGTCTCCATGCGAAGTGCCTTGATTTGGGTGGTTGCACGGAGTATCTTCGAGTATCTTCCTTCATATCAGGTCTGATGCACGAGGCTGCATCTGTAAGAGGGCTCACGCTCGACAATCGTCTACACGTCACTTTAGTTGAGAAAAGCTTAATGTCGCTCACCAGTATTTAGGTACTTGGTAGTACGCATTTGACTGTTCGGTGTTTTCACCATCGATACAATATTAAACTCAGTCGCCGTTGGTCTCGTAACTTGTTGTTTGCTTTGGATTGACCAACTAGCATCCTTGCTGCGGATATGTGCAGTAGGGTAGAGTAGAGTAGTTCCAATGAAGTGTGAATAAAGTTAGCGTCAATCTGTGCCCCTGATTGCTCATAACTTATTTCATCCCTTTTGAGTAAGGTCACCCATTTCTTCGCAGATCATTTTATCACCGATACGCCGAAAACGCTGTCAGAGTTTGTATTCCATACATCTCCGAATTTTTACAATTCTCCGAAAATGCTCTTGTTAGTTGTGCTATGATTTGTAATTTCTACGACTATTAGTAATGAGCACAGGATTAGAAGGGATTGCTGTTTAAAATCGAACTCACCCAATCCTCCATCTATTGCGCTACCGGACTGTGCATAATGCTACTTTTTGCATGTAGTTAGACAGTATGCCTTGCCATATTCCATCCAATATTCGGTGGACCTCTAGCATGATTCAAGTGTAATTTGGATCGCCCAAGATTATATCTTCGAGCATCAAAAAGCAAACCCTCTCCTTCTCATCCTTCTCATCCCTTTCCTCCAATTCCTCGAAATAGAAAATATTTCTTCCGATATTTACCACTTACCCTACTCTACCCCTCTACGCTCTACCTTCCAAAAGAAAGTTGGCATAAGCCCGAATAGTTGGCAGCCAATAAAAAATTCGGTTGTTTTTGTAGACGGGCAACAAAAATGACACCCCCACCCCCAACTTGGGATAGAAAAGGTTGGATGGTAAGGTATTGCCATTGCACTAGCTGAACTTGCACGCCTATGAAACTGTGGAAACACATTGATATAGCACTTTTTTTCACGGCAACACACGTAAAAACTATGCTGCATTGCATTGTTGCTATGGGCTTTTGTTTCCTGCATTTCTGGGCTTTAAAAGCGGATGCATGAGAGGTCGGACACGCATGATTAATAGAGCTGCATAGAAACAATCAACATCATTTAGCTACATCGTATTGCTTCTCTGACTTCACCAATAGGGAGGTTAAATAGTTGCAGGCAATTGGTGATGCGTAGGCTTTCTTCCACATCTTGTAACCTTAATGCTTACATCAAATCTCTACAGTAGAAGCTCACTGTCGTGTCTGGTCTCCTATGCTTGCTTTGCTGCATTGCTTCGACATTCTGCTAAGTCCTTAAGGTAGGGATACCCCCGATCAATCGTTTGAATATCGGAGTTTCCAGTGTGCTTAGTCTGTGAGTGCTTGAAGAATATTCCTGATCGGTATCTTGAAGAAGCTCATGGAGGGCTCTTATATAATTCGCAAACCCTTTGAGAAAGACTTGCTGGCTCGAACACCTCTGTCGACAGACTCACATCTTAGCATCCTCCACATGTCTTTACAATATGATACATTTCCTTTATCATACATACTATCTCCTAAGAGACTTATATTTATCACTAGCATGACGTGCCTCCCATCCTCTCGCTTTTTGTTTTGGCTTCAAAGCCGGGATCCTCACTCTCTTGAACTCAAGGTCCCATCCCTCGATCCCCGCTCTCTGCATGACTCCCTTCGTACCCTCATCCCATTGACTTCTAAATATTCCTACACCGATGGGTTTCACATCGTGTTGATCTAGATACCGCCTCATGCTAAATCGATCCCTTGAAACTTTCTCCTTGAGGGCTGCTATATCCAACGTCTGTCCTGGCTTTTGCTCCACTACCCACACCGAGTATCGATGGTATGGTGATCCCTTTTGTGCAAATGGTGGCAACCATGGTAAAACTAATTGAGACTCTCCATCCGCCTTGCTCAATGGCAACGAATCCTGAGTCGGCGAAATCGGAATATTGGCGGCCAAGTAATGGCACCTAGAGTTGAAGTGGTCATTCTCCACATTCGGCACATCGGAATCCACAACCACCACACTGACAAGCCTTTCTCCCTTGTCAAAGACCTGAACTTTCAAACGGGCTGGGACTTCGCTGACTCTGGAATCAACATATTCCCCTGGCTTGACATTGCGATCCCGGAAACCGAGCCGCACTTCAGCGGAGGGGTGGAAATGTGGAAGGACATCGGGGACAATTCCCAATTGCTCAATACGCTGAACAATTATTTTGCGTTGATATTCGCGCCACTTGCGATCGGCGAGATAGCGGTAGATAGGTTTATTCATATCACCTGAATGGTCGCATAGTTAGCAATGCGACCTTTTATTGAAAATAAAAGGATACCTACCATCACCATCCTCAAAACGCTTCTTGATCAAAGGGTCATTGATATCCGCCTGTATCTTTAACCACTCCAGGTGATTTTTCATACCATCCAACCTCCTCTGTTTTTGCTGCTCCCCCCCACTAACCTCAGGAGCTTGTGCCGTCAGATTGGCTATGCGTGCTCTTTCTTTTGCAATCAAGTCTAGTTTTTGCTCACGGTCTGCATGTAAGACTTTTCTTGCTTCTTGGAAACATTGGTATGGCAGTTGTTCAAACGGGATATTGGATGAGGTTTTCATAGCTGCTCGACGACGACGAGAACCTACGGGCAATATACCCTGGCGCATCAATCTTCGTTCATTTCGAGGGGAAACAACGGTTTCAGGGTCGAGGCCAGGTGGTGGTGGTGGTGGTGGTGCTTGTTGAAGTACAACTTCTGTATTGAAGGGCGAGGAGCTTGTAAATGACCGTACCGACCTCGCAGAAAGGTATAAAGACTGCGAATTCTGTAGGCATCGTGCCAATGGCCTTGCGGCCTTCTGACATGAGGTCATGGTGTTGTGGTGTGGATAATTGAGGTAGGTGATAAATTTATGAGACGGGTACTGGATTTAATTTCCACGGAACTAGCCGGGCCGAAGAAATTTTGGTCCCCGCTTCGAGATTTCCGGGGATCAACAACGTTGAGCTCACGACACCACCTCAATTGATAATGGCGACAAAAGGTTTCTCAAGCTTCGCGCGAGGCTTAAATACTTTGCGCTCATTTACAAACACTTCGAGAGATCCTTTGACGGTATGTTTCTTAGTCTGTACAAAACAGCAGTCAATTAGTTACTCACTGATTTGCAGCAATGTCTTGCACCACAATTCACAAGGTCAATGGCCACGGAAGCGCCATTACCATCAAGCTTACTGCACTCACATGAGTCGAATATACTCACTGGAGCCTCAGATGCCACCAATGATCCATTCAGTAAATCATCTCCTCCAATATCAATTTCCGAACTCTAACAGCAACATCAGACCCCTCAGTCCTAACCACTATCTACAAATTCCCTACAATGGAACCCCTCCGATTCGAGTCCTACTCCGGTAAACATCTACATCTCCCACTTCGACGGGACATCCTCCATCGTGCCGTCGTATTTGAAGGCGATGCCACTCGTCAGGGAACCGCATCCTCGAAGACCCGTTGGGAGGTGCATGGCTCGCACAAAAAGATTCGGCCACAGAAAGGTACCGGACGAGCAAGATTGGGCACACGACAATCGCCTATGTTACGTGGTGGAGGAAAATCTTTCGGCCCTCACCCTCGCGATTTCTCTACCGAGTTGCCGAGAAAAATGTATGACTTGGCATGGAGAACCGCGTTGTCTTACAGATATAAAAAGGGAGAATTGATTGTGTGCGAGGATGGGATGGACTTGGAATGGCCAAAGACCAGATTCGCAAAGGCTGTGTTTGAGAAGAATGGGTGGGGTAATGAGTATGGAAGGACGCTGGTAATTACGGGAAGTTTTAGAAAGAATTTGATGAGGGCTGTGAGGCACTGTCCAGAGGATGGGAGGGTAGAGATGGTGAGGGATATAGATGTCAAGGATCTTCTGGAATTGGGAAGAGTGGTGGTCGAGAAAAGAGCCCTGGATGAAATGTTGGAGGAACATTCAAGCGACTTAATCAGTAAGGTCCGAATTGCAGCTTAGAGGGGTCAAAAGAGGGGCACTTCGAGTTAGGCGAGAGACTTGTGTGCTCTTTGTATAAAGTACGGGATGCTGTATGAAAATGTAACAATCCGCCTGGAAGGCAATATTGAATTGCTCATGAGAAAGAAGTCTCAGCGGAATCATCAAAGCCAAACCTTTACGAATCCACATTGAATGGCGGGTATAAGTTTGTTTCCTCAATACTGCTCCAGGCTTATTTAACAGCCGGTCGTGAAAGCGTCAACACCAACTATAGCCAAAATCGAGGAACATTTTGGCCCTTTGTAACAGACTCAAAATTTCCACTGCAGCCTATATTCCAGTTTCTTTTCTCGTGCGATGAGCTGCGATAATCTACTTACCATCATCTATAGACTTCCTCTCATCTGGGATAGTAATTTTGTATTTCGAGTCAACACAGAAATGCAATTTGGTTATTTCGCGGGAAAAGAAATATTTTGGTATCGCCATCTGGACTCTTCCGTTGGCTTGGACTCATAATAGATCTTACATGCGCCTTCAGATGTTTCTCACCAACTCGATCGTGCAGCGAAATATTATTTTGCCTAAAATACAGTACGATACTGAATGACGTTCTACCTAAGTACCACTGTAATACTGGGATATATTAAATCTGCCTCGATTGGCCATATCGGTGGTGCATCAAAGTCTTTCGAGTTGTTTGAATTTCTTCCTACTGATCGCGTTCCTGTTCCGTTCTGTTGATACACGACTCATCATGCCGAAGAATCTCTAACTCATTAGCACTCGTTTTCTTTGCACATATGCAGCTTCATTGGCTCTTGGACAATTATCATTATAGGGCACGTGGACCATGATTTGCGTTGAGATATATTGGGACTTTTGTTCATTGTGTTGACGATACAGTAAAAAGGACAAGATGATGATTATGGATATAAAAATACTAAGAGTTAGAGCTTGAGGTTGAGGTTGAAGTGATTGGGATTGTGAAGATGGGAATTGAAGATAAATATTCAAGTTGATGGTCATTAAGAGAAGAATATATTCCCACTAGGAGATGAAGATCCAGTCCATGAAAGAGCAAATGGTCACCAGGAGTAAGTCCACTGGTACCGAATGATGAGCACAAGGTTTACTTTTAATGAATAACGGTCACCGGTAAATGAGCTTTTGGACTCGGCAGGTAATAGAAACTCCATCATTAGTATGAATAAATCAAAATGGTCACCGGAAGTGGAAATCTCACCGATTACAAAGCTTAAAATACTCAGGCTCACCAGGAAATGAGTTTAGCTCAAGATGAAGCTCAACAACAGACCGAGAGCCGGGTTGATGAAGAGACTTGATGTTCACAAAGAACAACCATAAATCAGGCTTAGTCCATCTGAATAAAAATTGATATCAGGAACTATCCTAAAGGACACGCTATCATAGAAGTTCGCTATTGATATAGCTGATCGAAATAGATCACAAGCAGAAACCCGTTAAGGGTTGCATTAGAAAGTAACAAAACTCTCATTGGTAAGAAATTTCAATGAGAACGTTATTTCCATTTGAGGCTTACTATCCAAGATAGTTTGTAAGGTGAGGCTCACCGTTTTTGAGTGTCATGCTGGATGGGTTCTTACATTATATCAAAAAGGCCTCGTGAATTGTATTCCGCCAATCCAAAATCTTTAACTAAATCAAAATCACTAGATACCACGAAAACCCTTTATAATCCAATCCTTGAAATGGTGAAAGTAATTGGAGCAACGAGGGAGATGGATAGCCAGCCTCACTGCGATTCACTTCACACACAGCAGCAGTCACCCCTCTTTCTCTTCATAAACAGCCCACCCCCGCACTTTTGCTGCGTATCTTAGAATTTGAGGGAGTTGAAAAATGGTGAGATCATGACCAGGAATAAGATTTCGAACCTGCTCTTATTCCCAGTCAATGAATTTGCCCTTTTTGTGCGAGATCATGACGTCAGGAGCGAGCTGTCTCAATTGCTACAAATCCATCCCATCTCATCCACAAATTCACTTGCTCGCGTGCGTAAATAAATCTTCAGACGAAAAACTCGAATTGTTGCATATCTGAGCGACAGGGTTATTGTTAGCGCGAGATTGGAAAAGGTCCAATGGTTTTGCGAGCGCAAAGAGCTGCTCTGAAAAGAACCAATACCGTTTCGAGCGCAAACAGCAATTTTGGGAATAGTATGGAAGTCGAGCTGCTATCACAAAAAGGGTATGGTTGTAGGCGTGGGGACGGCGTGGAACTAGAGTTGGGATGAGGCTAAGAAAAACGAGGCATCGATATCAATGAATATAGGATCGGGAAAGACGATATGTTGCACATCTGAGCGACAGGGTTATTGTTAGCTCGCTTTTCGAAAAGAGCCAATGGTTTTGCGAGCGCAAAGAGGGACGTAAGAAGGGACCAATAATTTTTCGAGCGCAAACTGCAACTTTAGGAATAGTGCGGGGGGTGAGGCGCTATTATGGAAAAGGAATGGTTCAAGATCTGGGAGAGATGATGGGATGAATTGGCGATAGATTCCAGTGAATATATTGGTAAAGTTTTTGTCTGTACGTTAATACTCACTCCTTTCCGGTAAGTCCAGTAAGTCTGGCCTGTTTTATCATCTTCGTTCAGCATATTGGTGTCGTAGTAACATCATAGATTTTTACCCACCAAAGATTAAGTTCTTTTGGTATACCCACAGTAGATATGGACCAGTTGAATTTTAATGGCTCTTGTACCTTGAAGTAAAACAAGCCAGTACCAAGTGGAGTGGTGCGGACGACAGCAATATCAAAATACAAGATAACAGGGCAAATAAGTTTTGGTAGCTACTTAGCTATTACTTATTCACTACATAGCCTCAGAAGTTGCCTTCTATTCGTAACAGCAAACACCTGTGACCTGGTTGTCTTCAAACAATATCAGAATCTAACATTAAAACCCAAACATTGAGGTGATGTGTCCCACTATGCGATTGCACAAGCAATGAATAGAGTGCCGTTTTACCAAGCATAAATTGACCCAAAATTTTAGATCAAACTGGTATCTCCATGTAAACGATTGCGAAACAGAAACGCGCGAAGTGCATATAAGCATATGGCTGGCACCAACTAATACAGCCAAGTCCCTACAAATGCCATTTCAGCAATCTCTCCCAGTATTCTATACTGGCTGGTTCAGCTTATGACCTACGATCAATTCAAACGTAAACTGAATTTGGATTTCAAATTCACGAACAACTACTCGGTTTTAAGAACGAAATGAAGACTGAAAGATACGCTTGTGGTCCGATTCCCCTTGTGCCGTAATACCGTATGCTTTTCTCCTCTTTCTCCTCTGCTTCCGCTTCCGCTGCCGTGCCGCCGCTTATTTTTGCCTCTCAAGTCTACAACAGGTGCAATTAAACTTATAGTGGAGATTTCCCGGTAAAGTACTAAAGCTTAACATTAGTGGCCGAGACACAGTGGGCCGGTGTGGTTACCAGGTGTTTGGGACCTTGGGTTCAGCCAAACTTCAGAAATGAAAGTTCATATGCCCGTACAGTCGTGGGACTCGTAGCTAACAAACATACGTACTTCATAGTGGGTACACCTACTACACGTGCACAAGAGAAGCACATAGCGTCATAGGTATCAATGGTTGCTCAAGATACGGAAGGGACTTCACTGCCGCAAAGGCGGATATCGTTAAATTCGTTTCCAGCTTCTTGTCCCGCTGGGCAGATTGTATCCACTAGGCCGCCTTGGCGGCGGATGGAAGTCGTAATGACGACAGAGTTGGCTTTTTATTATGAGACTCCCTTATCATTCACATTCCCACTTGATGATCTTTAAAAATACGAGATGAACGAAATAGTCTAGTGCTGGCCCGTTGGGTCGGGACACTTGCCGGTAATACCACGGATTAATTTCGCCCAATAGCACCGACCACATCGTATCCCACTTCCAGACCCAACTTCGGCACCCTAAGTGTTGAGTCGCCCGGGCCCGCTACCATGTGGCCACCATAACGTGGGCGCGTCCAGCGGCCCATGTCTGCTCGATGTTCGAATTCTTCTCGAACAGAATTTCTTCGAGTCATCCGAACAAATTAGGTCTCAATCCGTCTTCTTACCGACTTTTTCACGAAGTATCTCAGGATAGAAGTGGAGTAAGTGGATGCTAGCGCGTGGCATTGTAGATAACCGAGACGACCGAGACAACCGAGATCAGCAAAAAAAACCGAAACAAGCGACGGGAATTGAGAGATGCAACGAAAAGTCCGGGAGATGGCCTTATTCGTCCTATGTTGCGAACTGTCGAAGTAAAGTTGTCAAAAGTGAGACATTAACAACCGAAACAACCGATGGGAATTGAGATATGCAACAGAAATCCCAGGAAATGGTCTTGATTCGTCCTATGTTGCCTTGTATGGTCGAAGTTCGAACTGAACATATCAAGACCGAGACAATAATAACCGAAACAGCCGACATATTTTGAGATGTGCGACGCAGCTTCTTCAGAAGCTACCTTATTCGTTCTTTTTGCCTACAGTAGAGCTAATTTTGTTAACAACCGAAACCACCGATGAGGACTAAGATATGCAACGCAACTTCTCGAGATAGCCTCATTCGTCCTGTCTTACCTCGAATTAAAGAATCAAAGTTGCGAACAACCGAAACTACCGACAAGAATTCAGATATGCAACAAGAGTTTTTCAAGGGTACACCCATTCGTCCTGTTCTACATCGAACCGAAGAACCAAAGTCGCAAACAGCCGCAACTACCGACAAAAATTCAGATATGCACTAAAAGGCTCTTCAAGGGTACGCCAATTCGCCTTGTTCTACATGGACCCAGAGATTGCAAGATTGCGAAAAACCGAAACTGCCGACAATAATTCAGATATGCAACAGAATTTCTTCGATAACAAGCCCATTCGTCCTCGGTTTCTGGTGTCAAGTTCTTCAATGACCGAAACTACCGATGGGGATTGAGATATGCAACGAAACTCCTTGAGAATAACTTCATTGAGGTTCATTCGTCTTGTTTTGCCTCGACCAAAGTCTTGAACAGCCGAAACAACCGATGAGAATTGAGATGTGCAACAAAGCTCTTCGAACCTCTCATCATTCGTAGAATCTATTTGGGCCAGAACCAACCTCGTTGTCATGGATGGCTTGGCAACCCGAGTAACTGGAGCCAAGCTTTGGTGGATCCTGCTACTTATGTTCACCTTCGAAACCATAACTTAACTTTAACGACAAACCTAAACCTTCTTTCTACCTGATGTGGAAGGTTGGGGGTTATCATCCAGGATATGTAAATGGGATTTCGAAAAAGCTTGATTATAATCAGCGCCGACTTCACATCTTTGAATACAATGATTACAGCAATGTGCCTTCCAGTCCAACGAGTTGGCTAGACGAATCTGACACAAGCTGTCAAAGATGGATGGCTTTGCATCTTCAACCCAGAAGCTCAAATGCTTGGATTGGTTTCTTCAAGCGCTAAGCTATCGTGGTGCGATCTCATTCGAATGAAGGGCATGCGGGCTAGAAGCTTAAGCGCTCGGTTCGAAAACACCACTTAGTAGATGGTTGCGATTGGAAGCGGTAAAGCCAGCGATCCGGTGAGACCATCTTAGGATTTCCTTGCGAATTAAACTTCCCTAATCCCACCGATCGCGACGGTTGTCTATCAAGTTAGCGTGTTGAGCACGTTTTTATCTCGTGGACAGGTATTTAATGACTTTTATGAAAATATTCGAGCTGATATTTCTTTCGATCAGCTATGTATATTCCTACCTGGTTGGCATCGATGTCTCTTGAGGCCAATTTACTATCACATCCCTCCTATTTTCAAATTCCACTCATCTCTTCTGTATTGATCTTCACTACTCCAAATGCTATGAGACGAGCAGTCACGAGCTATATTATGCACTTGTAAGTAGATCTGACGCATAAGACGCTGCCCCCATTTCCGGAACATCATCCCATTTTTCAAACATTAATGCAAAGATTTAAGCCATATGTCTCACTGTCTTGGACGATCATAATACCAATCAGGAGACTCGATGTTCACGAATCACATAAACCCCTGGAAAATTACCATGGTATGCCGAAAATTCGGACTTTGCAAGATTGGTATTTCTAAATATTTGTAGTGTGTAAATCTTTCTCTTATTTTAATACATATCTTGAAATTGAAGGCGACCATGCATTATAATCAAGCTTCCAGCCAACTCTCCATAGATTCCTGGGCCGATCAATCAATCATTGGCTCTAAGGTCGCCGATCAGGATAGCAGAAGAGTGGAGTAATAATTAATAAATGTCAATATCTCCAGCCTTTCATTTCGGTCCAGTTCTTTGGACGCAGCAATAAAATACCTACAACGAGGTATGGATTCGCAGTGCATTTTTAAATATACCTCGGAACGCTTTTTTAATCCAAGGCAACAATCCCCAGCCATAGAATTCGCATTGCATTACCCCTAAGTGCACAGCGAGAGCAGAGATTTTGCTACATTTCAGATGCCAATCGCCTTTGTTTCCGCATCACACATCCAATAATACCATCGCAGAGAGCTTTTTTTTCCGTTTTATATAATGCAGAAGCAGTGTATAAGGAATAGAAGCTATCAAGCAAAAGGTATCTGTGCAGGAGCTCTCGGGCCGACGTCAGCGACCCAAGCACCATAGACGTTGGCGGCTGAAGATAAGCTACTATATTCGGCTGGCAGAATGGAGATCCTAAGTTGTGTATGTAAATAATTCCATCAGCCCTACATATATTTCATCTCGCGCAACATATTCGAAGCTACATCTTTGATGGCGTCGCGGGACAAACAAGAGCTCCTTCACTAGCCATGACTTTGGCGCACCTCTAAATCACTACGATGATACCGGAATGGCTTGGAATTACACAAGGAGGTACCAATTGAAATCAAGAGTTACATAAAATGAGATTCACCACCGAGAGGTAGAACAACATAACCAAGAAGTGCTGTGTTCAAGACAGGAGGAAAGTCTGCTAAGTACTTGGCATATAGGGGGAAACCCGATGCTAAAGCGAAATGATAGCAACACTATCTCTCTATGATGCAGCGATGCTACGTATATAATGAGCATGAGACCACCTAGTGACGAATACCGACGAAGAAGATCATCGATGGCGTACAGTTACATCGGTGGAGAATTGCCATAGTATTGAAATACTTACTACGTAGATGAGAAAGGTAATCCGGCCTGGATCATGAGGTTGCGTTGTTTTTCGGATTCACTAAAACCTCCATTTTTGGGTATGAGATGTTACCGGAGGTTTGGCGGCGACAATGTTTGACATGGCGATGTGAGTAGCAGTGTGTTCTCGCTTCAAAAACATGTACTTCGACTGGTTGGTTGACTCATATAATCTGGTCAGCGCTTTAGTATACATATATATATCTAGATCTCTCTTCTAATGATGCAAACCCATCACTTGACAAACATCATCACTAAATTCACATGACTTCAGTATACAACTACAGGGACAAGTATCAATTGTATATCTCTCCTGTTGAGTACCCCATACAAAAGATAGCAGTAACGCAAGATCATGGTCGGTAATGGATTCTCCGAGGTAATGTTATAAATCCCCGCCTCTCCCCACAACCCGAAGAGGTATCTTCACTTCCCAAAGTTGATCGATGGCCTTACTGTTTATCTGTACCAATCCCTGAGTCTCGAAATAATCAAGTGGAAGTCCTCTAAGGAGAATCCCATCGCAGTAGCGATCCCCTATCTATATGCGACTGCCCATTTCCTATTCCACCATAAGTGGTAGGAAGATACTCAATTATGTTGTAGTAGCAGCGTAATAGGTATCGACACAGGTATCATACCACTCCCGTTCTAGAATGAGGCTTCAGATATTCCTAATTTCATCTTTTATTGTCACTTGTATACTGGACTATCATTTGCACCAATTTATTTGTAACATTCGGAATATTCCATATTGGTTGTATGATTTGACGTTTACCAGCAACGATATGAGGAGGAGAATCTTGAAAATTCATGGAGTTCCATGATCCCCTGACTCCTGGATTGGCAAAGCATCAGGAAGCAGTGTTCGTTGATCTATAGGATTGGTTTCGGTGGATTCCGGCATTATTTCGATTTTCAATAAGAGTTAGACGTTGCATATTTACTTTTTATAGTCGCATATATTTGTTGTTTATTTACATTGAGAACAGAACACAATATGACGTTAAAGTCAGCCAAGGGGACACTCTTACAGAACCCACTGCAACAGCTGTAAATTTACAGGACTTGATGCCTCACAAACTGGAGATAAACTGGCGGCCATCTGAAACACTGAGACCAGGTAAGAGTTTGTCTGTATCGAAAAAATTAGAAATATTTCGGCTGTTACCTATTTATCATTTGAAGTCTTGAAAGAAGAATCCTCTAATGCCACTAATTGATAGAAGATATTAGACATCTGCAGAGTAGCATTCATTTTCGTGTACCAGGACATTGTCAACTACTTCTTGAAACTCCAACAATCCAAACTTTCAAATACCTTGCTATCAAATAAATATCTACCAATATCATATCATTCAGACTTTATTGAAACTTTGTTATTGTTCAAAGGCTTTCACAGACTGAGGAACAATCCTCTGAGCCTTCAAGGTGTAAGGAAATCAATCTAGGAACCATAAATTCAAAGAAGAAGAGAAATATCTTCATGTACCAGGACATTACCAAATATCAATATCATCATGATTTGTCTCATTCAGACCTCATTGAAACTTCATTGTTGTTCAAAGGGGCTTTCATAGATTGAGGAACTATTCCCTGACCCCCCAAAATGAAAAGATATCAATCTAGAAATGAGAAATACGAAATATATGAGAATTATCTCAAGAATGTAGTTGGGTTATGGTTAATATTCAATGGTATTTCATGGATTTAGGGACTATTACCTCAAGCTTTAGTGGGATTATGGTTGATATTCAATGGTATTTCATGGGTTTAGGGACTATTACCTCAAGCTTCAGGATGCAATACAATTGACAATTAACTTGAAGTCAAAGATTAAAGATTATCAGCTCAATGAAGTAGTTGAGAATCCAGAATCTATATATAATTCTAGGACAATAAGCCACTCTGGTCCAGGATGATAAGTTCACTAGAATTCAAAGTCCGGATTTGTCTTGTAGAAGACATGACACTAACCTTATACAGAAGAGACAATTACTTCAAATCACCCATTAGTGGCCTTGATTTTTTTATTCTTAATTCCCAAAAAGGGATAGTGGGGACCTACCTCACTGTCGCGGTTCAGCAGTGATAGCGATAGGACAAGTCGGCATAACAAAAGATTGGCCCCGATGTCGCGGCCACCGCGCCCCGACACGCTAAGAGCCAGTGATCCTTTTTTCTATAAATTCTTGACCTTTGACCCTGCATTCAACCTTTTCTTCTTCACGACACAATAGCAAAAATGGCGGCCAACGCCACCACCAACCACAATGAGCTTGTGCCATTCAATTTCGAGAGCCGATTTTCACCAGAGATCCGTGAGATGATCTGGAAGGGTTTGCTAGAAGCGCGAACCAGTAAGTATATTCCCATTCCGCTCGTCCAATACATTGCGCCTCAGTACCAGACATCTTCTTCGTACAACATGCCATGCTCTGGGGATCAATTAACTAACCGAGTTGGTACTTTGTAGTCGACGTCCTCTTCTTCAAGTATAGAGACAAAATTTCACGCTTCCATTACGAGCACCATTATCGCGAGCACATGGTGTTCACCAACCCAGTACTTCTCCAGGTCAACCAGGAGAGTCGTCGCATCGCACTCAAGATATACCAGCCTGTCTTGTTTAGCAAGGATATCGGAGCCATCCCCTTCAGCTACGATCTCGACAGACTTCGAGCCCTCGACAATCGAATCTGGTCACAAGCGGACGATTTCGAAAAGGAGATCCCACAGGAGTATCGCGATCGATGCGGAGCGCTTGAGATTATCCACTCGCGACATCTCTACACGAGAAGCAAGAACGACGCCGTTGAATTGGACCCAAAAACGGATTATTACAAGAAGATTGGCTGGGAGAGGTCGGTCAGGATTTATAACGCGATGTTGCATACGGCTCGGAATTATCGGGATGAGCTTAAGGTGTCGGACGAGAAGAGGAGAAAGGTGGAAAAGGCTGCCTACAATAAAGAGTATCGCAGAAAGAAGAAAGCGGAAAAAGAGGCATTGAAGAAGAAGGCAGAGGAGGAAAAGGAGAAAGAAACGGCGGAGGAAGATTTGAAAATGTCCAAATAATATGATCAAGTCTGCTGGGGGTTTTCTTCTTACACTTTACACTTGTTCATGTATGAATCATGATCCATCCCTCTGAGGAATTCAAGAGGCACAATGACAATTTGCTTCTGATTAATTACTTCCTTTCTTCAATTGCCGTGATATTTGCATGATTCCTAAATTTTACCAAATGAATTTTCAATTCCTAGCTTCAACTTCAGCTATAAATGAAGACATCTACTGTAATTGAGCGATAGGTCCTTAGATTTCCAGGTCTTCAGATACAATTTTGCAATTGACGTTGACGTTGGTTGTCTTGAAAACCCCTGCCCATCTATAGAACTATTACCCGAATCCGAAAATTGTTCCGTTCCGTCCGATCAGCACGACTGCACGGACCAATTCCAAGTCACCTGTTTTCGCGTTTGTGTCTTCTAGACCCTTTGAATTAACCGTGCCCCTCTCGATAACATCCACTCATAATTCTTCTACCATCCGATAAATACATTTCGTTTCAAACTCATCCCATCTCAAACCTTCAATCTTACCATCCGATATCCAGAACTCATCATAAACAAGTTACTTTATTACATCTCCAGCCTACCCATATATAAAACCAAAATGGCAGAAACACCCACCACCCCGCGCATCACCGTTGCCTACCTCGACCAATTTCATAATCGCACTGTACGTATGGTCGGACGAGTCAAGCAGTTACGAGGTGAAGAAGCAACAATTGATTGTGGGGGTGATTTGAAGATTCTTTTGGGACGTGTAAGTTTTATTTCTTTCTACTCCCTTTCCCTCTGCCCCCTTCGATTTTATGTCTACCCTCTATCAACTATATTCCCATTCATGAGCCCACCTGCATATTTCCTTCCTACCTTCTATTCCCTATCGCACAAATTCAAAACCAAACCACCAAAAACCAAAAGCACAAGCTAACCCCGCTCCTCACCACAGGACTCCCACCTCCAAGTGGGTAACGCCGTCGAGATCGTCGGAAAAGTGAACCAGGATCTCTCTGTAAAAGTACTTCGAGCTACCGATTTTGGGACAAATTTTGGTGCGTTTTCCCTTTGTACTCATCTATACACAAATGAAATGTCCCTCAAACTAACGCAAGATCTGTTCTTTTCTTCCTTGCAGATTTCGCAGCCATGAATGCTTTAGTCGAGTGTAGCCATCGGTATAAGGATATTTGGTGTAGTGATGAGTAGAGGGAAGGGAAGTGGATATAAGTAAAGAAAAGTGCAAAGTCAGGGCAGAGGGGAAGGGAGCAAGGACAGGGACTTGGACTTACTTCACCGCCAGACGAGAGAGAAGGGGGGATCTATACAAAGACAGCAAAGACATGTCATATGGGACTGGCAACTGCTCTACCTGTCTATCTGTTGGAAGGGGGGCATACAGAACAGGACGCACTAGGGATTCATGAGGCTGGGTATTGATCGCATTGCTATTTGTTACACATACCCGCAGAAAGGCGCATATATTCCATGATACCATACAACAATTATAACTATAGTTACGGTTACGAAAAGCTCTTTGAATCTCCTCTCATCCTGCCAGCTAGTTGATCAAATTATGAAGAAAAGAAGCTAATTCTGCACTATGCCCCGGATAGCATCTCCATCTTACGTTCCCTTTTCCTGTGGGAACTAATTACACTCACAATTACACCTTGTATCGATGCCTCTGCATTCTGTTACCTTTCACCCCGTACCATCCCATCTCTTTCTACATCCCACTCTCTTTGCTCCGTCATCTTCCTCCCTCCCTATCTATCAACCTATCCACCAACCAGTCTTACCAACATCCGTCTCCCTCTATTATCCCCCATACTCAACTTCTATTATAAACGAAAAGCAGCCCGTAGTAAGCCTACCTACCCTACTGTATATATATACTCAATCACCATAGCCCAACTTTGCAACCTCAGCAAGTGGCAATCACAACTAGGCCAAACCAAACTAGACATCACAGACACCAGACAGATACACAATCAAATACACTCACCTCAACATATACACAATCAAATATCAAATTTACAATTATTTTACTTGAAAATTCCATTCCTAGAATTAATAAAACCACAACCACTGCTGTGCTATGCTATGCTACGTAATCTTATGGCAGTTTGAATCCAATTCCATTCAATGGGTATAAACTTATTTCCCAACCACCCAGACATGATACCTTCCTTGTATGCTCGCTCCTTTCTTCCTTCCATATCATACATGAAAATACCATCGATATCTAAAATCCCAATCATAAATTCCTGAGTTTATTCCCCTCCTTTCCTTCCATAAAACACCATTTGAAAGAAAAATACAAAACAAATCGCTAAAGTTCTTATTCATAGACCTTCCCCCTTCCAAATCCCAATGATATTCCAACAGTTATAATCCAAACACCACGCTCTGTTTCGTTATTCGTAAAGTAAAAAAGATATTGTAAATCTCTTAGAAGTCATTCTGCGAATGCCATTAAATCGTCTCCATCTCCATGTCATCAATGGTTTCCTCGCCGGTAGCTTCCTTCTTTACCTCTACTGAGACATCGTTCTCGTTCTGTTTTGGATCCGGATTTGGGGCGAGCCCAAAGTTTTCCCAGTCAATGTGATCATCTGTAGAGGAGTTGTTGAACGCGTGATATGATCGTGGTGGCGAGCTGGGCATAGGTATGTCCGTGGAAAAGAAGTCTTCGTCATAGTGTTGAAGATTGTAGGTATCATTGTCAAAATTTGGCAGATCTGGTAAATTGCTGAAATCCAGGTGTTGTGAAGGAGAATGGAGAGGAGCGCCAGCGTCAGACATAAGCTGATTTAGCTGGGCAGTGAATGGTGACTCAAATACATGGCCACGAGGAGATCGACGCCGTGATGTTGATCCAGGTGTTCGGCTTGGTGTTTTTGGCGGCGCCAATAGATGTCGCCCGGGCGATTTAGTGGACCTGCCAGATCTGGTCACACTTCTGGTTATTGGACGATGGCTTGGAGTTGGTCGTGTAGGAGTCTTGAATGGATTTGCCACCGGGGTTTGTTGAACCGGAGTAGTTGGTCGAGCAAGTTCTTCCTCGAATAACCTCATGAGCTCGGCATCTTCCTCTATATCCAATATAGTAAAATTATTCTCTTTATCTGGCATTTCAACAACTCCGCCCTTGGGGTTACGAAATTCAACAGCAACCTGCACAGAGTTTGTTGTAACCTCCCCTAATACTTTAGGTGATCCGGCCCTCCTTGGAGATGGAAACAATAATCTGCGAGTTGTATCTACCATTTCGTCCGCATCTACGGCAATAGCTTGTGACCACCTAGCTGGACTTGATTTTAAGGCTCTCCTTAACGCAGCAGATGCTGCATCTGAAGTCATAGCGTTTAACTTCTTAGCTGGACGTGCACTGCTTCCTCTTCGTGCTTGGCTTAGTTCTGGCACAGGCTGCTGTTCAGGCTGTGGCTCAAATTGGTGTTCAAATTGTTGTTCAAATTGTTGTTTGTATTGCTGTTCAGGTTGCTGTTCGACAGCTGGCTCTGCTGAGTCTACTAGATCGATATCGATGGGTGACATACGGTCGGTTCCAGCAACAGGCTCCTCGGATTGTTGGTGATATGCCTCAGACTGTGGAAAATTTGCCTCTGACGTTGCTGCTCCTAGATTCTTTTTGGCTTTGCTAGGTCGATTCCTGGACCTTTTTTTCTTTTCCTCTCCATCCTGGACATTTCTGTTCCATTTCTCTTCCGGGCGTTGAGACTTGTATTTTGACATCCATATGCCGCAAGCTATGAATTGTTAGCAACCCGCTCTATGATAGAATGATCTTCTTAACTTACGGTTGCAAAGATTGAACTCCTTGAAGAGTTTCTGATCTTCACCAGAAGCTAAGGTTTTCTTGATGAGAAGATAAGAAGTGGGGTTTCCCTCTGCATCCCTTGCTAATATGTTGATTGTTGTTACCTTGCCAGGCTCCTCGGAATACTCATGGTATCCTGGTGCACCTTGGTGTTCTTGTGACCAGGCTTTGCGCCATGTCGGTGTCTCTATTGCGCCACAGTTTGCGCAATAGGGTGGCATCATTCCTTTCGCGAGTGCAGATTCCAACTTATGCCTAATGGATGCTTTCTTGGCGTCTTTTTGCGAGAGAGTAATGGGCATATTTACACCTGGTCCTTCTGTCATTGGATGAGGAATCTCCGACCATGTCTGAGACCGATTGAATATACGAGGAAGAACAGGGTCACTGGCTGGAATGTTCGGAATGGAAAGAGACCCCGTCGATGCAGTCCGAGCCATAGTCTTGGATGCTGGACGAGTTTGCGGGACAGATGGAACGAAAATGGGCTGCATTGGAGGTTGTGCAGGCTCTGAAGGCTGCGTGAGCTCTACAGGTCGTGCCGGTTCCGAAAGCTGTATAGGCTTCTGAGGTTGTGCGGGGTCTAAAAGTTGTGGCTGTGGCTCTAAAGGTTGTGGCGGTGGCGGCTCTGAAGGTTGTGGAGGTTGGGCATGCTCTGAAGCTTGGGGTGGTTGTGGAGGTTCGCTGGTAGGTAGAGCCGGGAGGTGTAAAGTGGGAGGTAGTTGAGCTACAGCGACAACTTCAGGTGCAGGCGCAGGTGGAGGTGTAGCGGCAGGAATGGGCGATGGTTGCGAAAGTAGATGTGATTTAGAACGACGACCTTGTTTTAGAGGGGGTAATGTCTGTCCATCTTCAGACGCCGCACTACCCCGTCGAGATTTTGCCTGCTGTTCGTTTGCTAGTCTGGTTGATTTATGGGGTTCGAAGATCGCCACTTTGGTTGGTAGCAATTCCATAGGCCCTGGAGTGCATACTTCAATCTGAAGCTCACCTCCAGCTACCCGTTGCACTTTCCGGGAAACACGTCTCTTGGTATAACTTTTGGCAACTTCAAGGTCTTGCTGATCAACCGGACGCGCACTCTCATCATCCCCGAAAAGATCGTCTATATCACCACTCATAAAACCGGAATCAAACCTTGGCATAGGTGGCAATGACGGGCTGGATGGACAGGGGGGACTTGATCCCATTGGTGTCCCACTCCTCAGAACAGGTGGAGATGATGCAATATCTTGAGGAGTAAATGCAGGACTCATCATTCGTTCCGGGGAAGGGCCGGCCGATTCAATTGAGAACCTCAGTTGATCTTCTGGTCCAACTGAAGGTTCAAGTTGAGGATAAGGTGATAACTGGTCTTGGGGTGGGCTCATCTGAGAAATCGACTCTTGTCTTAAGCCACTTTGGGATTGTGGCCTGAGCTGACTTGCAAGTTGTGGTTGGTGAGGTACTGGTGTTGGGGCACGTGGAACTTCCTGTAAATTATTACCTGTATTTTGAATCCCAGTGCCAGGAAGTGGTCGAAAAGAGCGTATAGAACCTGATGTGCTTGCTGCAACTCTGAGAGACTCTGATCCTCCTGTACCGAATGATGACTTGCGATTCCAATCGGCCTGTGTGACTTTCGCTCTCTTTTTCGGAGCTGGCCCATCATCTCCATCCGTCCCATCCTCATAACCCGAAGTATTACCCCCCTGCGGTTTCTTCGGGGGTCTGCCGCGTCTTTTCCTGGGCACAGTTGGTCCAGAAGGCTGCTCTGTTGGATTCAAGGAAGTCTGAGGTAAGGCTGCGGGTGGCGGCGCAGCAATTTGTTGGCTGTAATTGTTCATAGGTGGCTGGGGAGGTTGTGGAGGCTGTGAAGATTGTTGTGGTTGTTGTGGCTGTTGTAATTGAGTCGGATGAACAACGGGACTGAGAAGCTGATTTACCACTTCCATACTCGTTCCATCTCGTTTATTATTCTGTATTACAGGGGTTGGCGTTCTGTTGTTCATCTGCGGTAAACTATTCGAATTCATAAAAGCATTCCATTCGTTCTGATCGAAATTCGGTGCCATAACTTGGTTTGTGCTCGGAATTGGAGTCGGATATTCGGACGGCGGTGTTATTTGAACAGGTTGCAATCGAAGCTTCACCTCCAGAGTCTCCTTCGTTCCTCCTGTAAATAGCCCAAGAATATTCTTGCATACTCGGCCCGTGATAAGTTTCGGCGGATTAGGTGGAGCGGAGGTTGCCAAAGCTCTCGAAAGCATTCCTTGTCCTACTAAAGGATGATCATATTCTGAAAAATCGAAAGCATAAACGGTGAAATCTCGTCCAGGTCTGGGGAGCAATTCCGGGCTACATTCGATAATTGCCTGGAGGCATGTGTACAATTCGATTACACCGATTGAATTCGTCTCGTCCACAGCGACTGTTTGTATGTTGAGTACGTGAGGCCATCGTGCCAAACAATTGGTTTTGCATTCATCATCGAAAGTGTAAAGCACCTTGACTATAGGAATTCCCTATTGTAAGCATTGATCAAATTCTCTTGCAATAGCAAAGTACCTACGTCTCATGGGCCTGACAGATACCCCATCTTCATTAGGATTGCTATCATTCGCAGCTATAGAAGTTTGATGCTGCTGTTGCTGCTGGTTTTGTGAATGAGGGAACCCCATTGGTACCCCTGTAGTAGATGACATTGTAAGTTTCCTTTGGCTTCAATACCTGTTAGAAAGGGTATTGAGCTGTAGTCGACCTATGTCAAGATTGTTGGTAAGTTATAAAGTCATGGAGTATGAATTAATTTGGGGGGTTGAAGAGGTTTCGTGTCTACGCGTTGAAGTATTTAAACGTGAACGCGTAAAAAAAAAAGAAGTTAAGTTTTCCGGCGGTAAGCTAATTTCGTGAATGTGAAAGTGAATCCTAGAAAATGGAAGCTACTTATAAAAAAGCTTCCATTTAAGTACAGTAGATATTGACCAAAAATAGTAATAAATATTAAATTCGTCTGATATGAATTCTAATGGGCTTTTTCGAATAGATAGACAAGTGATAGATATTTTTGTATATTTTCTTTTTCTTTTTTTGTATAGTATTCGTTGTTGTTATTGTAGGTAGATATAGTAGTTTACCGTTCCTGAATTCAGGATTCCTTGATGTAATAGTACAAGTAACGTAAGGTACAAGACAGACAGTGCCGTGCAGTGGAAGGATAAGGATGATATTGAGGCACAGAATCTAGAAGTTTATTGTTCTCTTGATTGGAGATTCTGTATTAATAAAGTAAGATAAGCTAAACTTAATCGAGTTAAAGAAGTAAAGGGTTTGTGCATGCTTTGAGGCAATAAGGCAACAATGGAATAAAGAATTAAAGGCACGGACCGGTGGCTGGGACGTGTTCTATAAGAAGTTGCGTCAGTGGAACAATCAGTTAGTCAGGCTCCCTCAAAAAGCGGCGCCAGGGGAAAGCTCTTTAGCTCTTTATCAGACTCTAGAGTAAAGTAGGAATGGTGGGCAAATAAAATGGGAGTAAAAGTCTCAGAACAACCACACCTCAATTAGTTGGCACATACAAATAATAATCTTTTTGAAAAGTGAGGTGATGTGATTGAGAAGTTTATTTTGATGTTCAAATTTGGGCGGGGGAAATCTTGAGCCTTTATATATTTTTTTCGGGAAGAAGCCTTTTAAAAATATCTCGCCGTTTAAATAATGACTCAAGCTTCCCCTCCATTTCCAGATAGGCTTAGACTACAATTTACCACGGACAACCCCTTATGCATCACATGATATTTCTTTCTTTTCTCGACCAACATTTTTCACTTCCCTCAATCAGATTTCTTTTTCTTTTAATGTGTCCGCCAATCTATCACCATCATGAATTATCTTGAGAGGTAAACAATCTCTGCGCACAATTCCTACCCTCACATAAATCCCTTATCATACAATAAAATCATGGTACATAGCTCATTAAAAGTGTATTGCTAAATCAACAACAGCTTTTATCGCCATTGAACAAATCCTTCATCCGTTGTAATAGTTTTCCTGTCGATAATCTCCGACACAACCTCCTTCACTCCCTGTTTGCCTTCTGTCTGCTGCAAGAAATGGTTGACCACTTGATACCTAGCCTTCTTGGAACTTTTCACATATTTCTCGACGTCCTCTTCCCGCGGTACACCAAAATGGAAAGGATATTCCTTATAATCACGGTCGCTCAATAACTTCAATCTCTCTTCTCCTTCAACTTCAAAGAATGGGGCGATAATTTCCTGTACAGACTTCACCTCCTCCAGGGTTTCAGGCTGCCACTTAGGATCGCCAGTCTTTCGGACCAAAAGTGCATTAACACCTTCCGTAAAATCCGGATGACGCATAAACTTAGCGGCAATTTGGTGTTCTCGTTGGAAAGTCTCGGATATAGACCAAGTTTTGCCAAGACGCATTAAATGCAGTGCCACATGAACACTGGTAGGTGATCGTTCATGCAAGGCTTGAATTGTATTCTGAGACCATTCCGCAGCTTGCGGGCCTGCCTGGGCTTCGGCTTGCAAAGCAGCAATGATTTCGGTTATGGAATCTTTGCTGAAGGAACGGTCGATAGCATTTCGTAGTTCGCCACCAGTAATCATGAGCTCATCGTGAGGCAGCCCCGTGCAATACTCCTCAATAGTAGCATTAATGAGTTTTGTCCTCTCATCCATAGTATCATAGTCTTTGAATCGAAGTTCTGCCAAACGCTTCTCTAATGCCGGAAGACTAGTCGAATGTATATAATGTGTAGCAATACCAGTGTAGAAAACCTCAATTCCCTTCAATATCGCACTAGTCAGGGCAAGATATGTCCCAAGAGCTCCAGGCATTCTGGGTAAAAAGAATGAAGCGCCAACATCGGGGAAGAATCCAATTTTAGTTTCCGGCATAGAAAAGACGGTTTTCTCTGTAGCGATCCGGAATGGAGCATGTATGCTCAATCCTACCCCGCCCCCCATCGTAATACCATCCATAAAAGCGACATAAGGTTTAGAGTATGTGGCAATGAGATGATCCAGTTGATACTCAAGAGCAAAGTAGTCTGTGGATCGTTTTTGGCCCTCGGTGCCTTCGGCATTATCCTTAGCAAGAGCCGCAACATCACCGCCAGCACAGAAAGCTTTCGGACCAGACCCTTTGATAATCACCACATTTGCCATATCTGACTTCGCCCATTCCTGCAATCTCGGTGTAATTTCCTTGATCATATCAAGATTGAGGGAATGTAGTTTCTCCGGCCTATTAAGCTCGATCGTCCTTACACCATATAAACTATCGAATAGCACTTCTTCCTGGTCGTACTTCGGCGGGTTTGGCGCACCATTCTTCGACCTTTTCTTCGTCCTCGGCAATTCTCCAATGGCGTCCCCAGCACTGTTCTGCGACGCTGTACTATCTGAGCTATCTGTAGCCATCTGGGAAATCAATTAGTACCGCGGCGCAGATTGGTAAATAGCGAAATGCCAAACCTGTGCTTTGCCCGCAAATGCAGGACTCAGGATTTTAGCCCGCAAAGGCATAATCGGGCGTCTCAATCCACTCGAGCGGATGGCCGCTCCAGCTCTGTAACCCAACGATCTTGCGAACATCAAGAACTACAAATTGCTGGGTATCTTTGGGGATTTGAAAAGGAATGCGGAGAACTTAAATTTCATAAACTGGTGGGTGGACCTCGGAGCTTTGCAGTAACAAATGCCCGCGAATTTTAAGGTTGGCGCTAAGCCTCTTCGGTAGCTCGTGGATCGAATATATGAATTTTTGGTGCTGGACGTTCGACGACATGTTTTGGTAGGAAAATCATTTGATCTACAAATCAAAATCACAATCATGGCGGATTCAAACATACAGTAAGCCGTTATCTACAACATCTTTATTGTTTTTGGGCTATGCTAACTTCATCATCAGAGAACTTCGAAATAAGCCAAAAAACGAGCTCACGTATGTTCCTAAGCTCTCCCTACTGGTTGCAATTGCTAACTATACAAAGCGAGTACGAAGTTAGCCGGCTCGAAGAAGATGATTTCACAAATGGTCCATTATCACTTCTCCAAGTCGCTGTTCGATCTCACGGACAAGTTCTAATCTCCTGCCGTAACAACCGAAAATTGCTTGCGCGTGTCAAGGCGTTCGACCGCCATTGTAACATGGTGCTTGAAAATGTGAAAGAGATGTGGACAGAGGTACCGAAGCTAAGTGGTGGTGGAAAAGGCAGACCGGTCAATAAGGATAGATTTATCAGCAAGATGTGAGTACTTTCGACTCTGAAGAGGATATTATCGGGGATAGATGAATTTCGGAGGATAGGTAGCATTTTTTGACGCAGACACTAACACCAACCTTCCCCCAGGCTCCTTAGAGGAGATTCAGTTATTCTTGTTCTCCTAAGCTGAGCATTCGATAATATTACTTTACGATACACAAATACTTGAATAGGGGAGAAAAGCCTTGAGCACGGTAATCAGTGACGGGCGGGATCATTGAGGGAGTTATAGATGAAATGCAATATGCATCGTCGAACGTCAACGGATATGCCGAAATACTTTTTATACTACGAATTTGATGCATACGCGATGATCGTGTCAAATAGGGAACAATCTCGCTGGAAATGGGGGAGTTGAATGAATTAAATCTTCTCTATGCGACGCGTTTTCTTGTCCAAAGACGATATACGTGACTTGATAATTTGATGTGAACATCAGACATCAGTCTCGCTTTCCAGGTCAGTTACACTTTTATCTTCTACTTCCCAAATCCATTACCAGCGTTGTGATGAACAAATGAAGCTTTTTAACCCTTAATGGTGTGAGAACACCTTGAAGATCAAAAACAACAACACTCTAATTTTTTCCTGAATGCTTTCTAAAGATCATATACATTTTTACAAGATATTTCAAATTCATAGCTAATAACTTCAAGTTGC
This sequence comes from Rutstroemia sydowiana, assembly GCA_000812895.1. Lineage (NCBI taxonomy): Eukaryota > Fungi > Ascomycota > Leotiomycetes > Helotiales > Rutstroemiaceae > Rutstroemia > Rutstroemia sydowiana. The sequence continues at coordinate 7,858 of JWJB01010201.1, read as the reverse complement.
CAGGCATTAGATAACGACTTCATCAAACTGTACAACTTCATTATGCGTGGCTTATTACTAACGCTAAAAATCATGTTCAGAAGTGTTTTAGATCATCTCATAATCCGAATCTCCCAGCCCAGCAAGGCCGATGAAAAACTCGCTCAAACCCCATGCTCCAGGGTCTGGAACCTCTTCAAATCCTGTACCACCAATGTAGACAGTTCTTCCGAGACTGGCCTTCATACCTTTTGTGCCCTCCGCTCCCTTTCTAGATGCTTCCGCAGCTTTCTTAACATTTCCTGTCTTGCTCAGGGTCTCGACAAATGGGTACAATGCATCGACGAGCGTGCGATCTCCTGGCTTGGCAGGTGTATATTTTGACAAAGCATGAGATGCTGATTGTAACGCTTTGGCCCAGACTTCCGGTGTAGCTTCTCCGGCTGACGCATTCTCTCTGAGTGCCGCCAGTACGGCATTAAGGAAAATAGCATAGAGAGCTCCTGAAGTTCCGTCCATTGTGTTTTCGACTACTTGGACAATCTTACTGAGATCAACGACGGCATCGCCAGACAAGTCCTCTTTAGAGACCATTGCTAGCACCGCTACACATAAGATTAGTATCTGAATCACCAAATATTAGATATTACTTACACTCAGCTCCTCGCTTCAAACCAATCCCACAATCTCCATCACCCACAACCGTATCGAACCTAGTAACGTCCGGTTCTGCAGCTATGATTTTTTGAAGCCCTGCTGACAGAGCGACCTTTGTCTTCTCAATGTCCAATTTGAGCCCACTGGGCTTGGCCTCTTCCTCAGCCCCAGTCGAGCCAGTTCTTGTTTCCGTATTCTTGGCTTCCCATGTTTCCTTCTTGATTGGTGCAGTCCAACCGGCCGCTGCAGATGGTGCGTCCAGTAATTGTATCATGCTTGGACCGCCAATGTTTGTATTAACCACATTTAGAATCGAAATGCTGAAGCCTAGACCGTTTAGACTAGTCATATAGGTTCCTGCCAAAATTCGGACTGGCTTGATGTTATAACTCTCTTCAAGTTGTGTCACAACCTCTGCTGTAATTCCACCCAACTCCAGTACACTGACGCCACCAAGATTGTTGATCAAAAGTACGACCTCATTCGAATTGACGTTGACGAATGCTCTGTCTTTATCATTCATATCCAGTAGCTGTGTAAGCATCCTCTTAACCAATTCTGGCAACTCTACTTTGGCCCTCCCGCTTCCGGGCTCATTATGAATACCCATTCCAATTTCCACCTCTCCAGTCTTCAACGCCTCACTTGAATGTGGATCCGCAGGTGCTCTACCAGGCACATGAACATGATCCAGTGATGCACCCACACTAATCAGATTCTCGGTTGTCAATTTCCCCACTTTATACACGTCCTCCAAACTGGCACCAGTAGCAGCCAACGCCCCAGTAATCTTATGTACTAGCACCGTTCCACCAATACCCCTTCTGCCAACTTTCCCTGATTTTTCACGCCCTACACCGACGTCATCGCCTACAACCAGCATTTCGACTTTGAGACCTGCGGCCTTGGCTTTTTCAACTGCCATGCCGAAACTTAAAACGTCTCCTGTGTAATTCATGACTGTGACAAGTATTCCTTTGGATCCATCAACTCGAGACATGACGGCGCGGCGGATGGCCTCCGCAGAAGGTGAGGCAAATATAGTTCCTGCTACTGCTGCGGCGAGTAAGCCTTCTCCTACGAAGGCTCCGAAACTAGGTTCATGGCCTGATCCTCCACCGGATATTATCGATACTTGAGGAGCATGGCCGGGTCTTCGATAGATAATCTTGTTTTCGACATCGAGGGCAATTGAAGGGTTTGTTAGAGTGAGGGCATGTAAAGCTGTATTCACAAGATGTGTGGGATCGTTGATAAAATGTTTGTCCGCCATTTTGTATCAGTAGTCGTAGTATAGAGTAATTTGGATCTGTATTGTTCGTACAATGAGATGACAGGAGTAGGTAGTAAGGTCGATGAGGAACGGAATAATTTAGTTATTTGAAAAAGGACACCTAGGTAAATAAAATGTAAAATTGAGATAATAAAAAACAAGAAAATTGGAAAAATAGGAAACAACGAATGGCAGAGTCAAGAGGAGTTATATATACTCATACATACAAAAGTACAGTGGTACCATTTCATCACGATTTTCCAGATTCCCCGCAATAGCTCTGGCGGGGTCAGTAAAATACAGGGATATCAGGGGGCAGAATTAGTGAGATGGGGGTCTTGGCGTGGGGGCGCAAAATTAATTTAATTTTCTAAATTCTACAATTTTATCTCAATTTCATCATAAAATCCAATACAAATATTTCACCACAAAACCACCACAACAATGTCCCAACCACCTCTTATCGCCGTCCCCGGACAACTTCTTGGCTCTACATCTGAATACCTCCCTGGCCCAGGGACACACATACAATCCAACAATCTGTACGCGTCTATCCTTGGACCCATCAAAACCATCGCACCACCCAAACCTAGCGGACCAATAAAACGCCCCACGAAAATCACGCCTGCGATTGCGAAACCTCTTTCTACGATCTGCATTGAGCGATCGCAGGCTCCTGTGGATGGAAAGGCAGAGATTCTGCCCGAAGTTCATAGCATAGTGCTGTGTCGAGTGACGAGAATTACGCCGAGGCAAGCAACGGTCGCGATACTGGTTGTGGGCGAGACGGTTCTGGATGGCGAATGGCAGGGTTTGATTAGGGTACAGGATGTGAGAGCTACGGAGAAGGATAAAGTTAGGATTTTTGAGAGCTTTAGGCCCGGTGATACGGTTAGGGCGGTGGTGGTTAGTATTCTTTCTCCTTGCTTTTTGCTTCTTTTTGGGGGCAATGGACTGAATGGCTGCTAATACGTTTTCATTTCTACAGATCTCACTGGGTGATCAATCCAACTACTATCTCAGCACAGCGAAGAATGAATTAGGTGTTATTTTGGCGACGAGCGAGGCTGGAAACATAATGTACCCAATGAACTGGAAAGAATACCTAGATCCAATGACGGGCCTAAGTGAGAGTAGGAAGGTTGCGAAACCATTCGAGCCTGAAGATGATATCAATGCTTGAATCAACCCTGGTTGGATGAGGGAGTATAATTCTCGGAATACTTTTCTTTCCAATGGCATGACCCCAACCCCTCGGAAAAGTGGGAGAAGGAATATGATACTAGAACCATAGCGTGGGTCACCATATACCGAGCCGAGTCAGTCGATCCCGGACCAGGAGGCAGGGAAGAAGAGACGAAAAACAAAACTTCGTGGGGTAAGATTCGGGAGGGAGGGATGGATAGATGGATAGAAAGTATTGCATTTTCCTTGTATTTGTACCTGCATAGCGTGTGGAGTGTCGGCGTTTTACGAGGATATACTGTGCCAATTGGTCCAATCCAATTCATCTAATCCATGATTCAGTATTTATCTGTCACATGCGTCTTGTTTTTCTACCGTTAAAATATGGAACGGATGGGCGGATGCACTCATCGCATGCAATGGCTCTTGGCGTACAACATGATATTCTTCCTTCGGACAAACTTAACCATTTCATTTCCATTATCCCGACCATCCATAAGATTTACGGAATTCATCGTATACTTGACATCCATTCTCACAAACGTCTAAATTTCCGAACCCTTCAGGAAACCCGCTCTGCAACATCCGTGTTCCTGTGTTATCCGTACCAGGTGTCCGGATACTCCAAGGCTTTTCCGATTGAGATCTGGACTCCTCCGGGATATACTTCCATTCGAGTTTACCCGATATCGTCCAAACGCATCGTTGATATCGAATTTGATTTATCATTTAGTTTTGTTTTGCATGTTGCTACGGCCAAAGCGGAAGTGCTATGGTCATGAGGACTCGAAATCGAAGTCGTGGATATAGGTATAAAAGATTGCGCGATATGTATGGATAGTCCTAGGTGGCGTGCCATAAAATATACTGTGTCTCTCATTTTATCGTGACTTGCTTTACTGTAAACCGAGATTAAAGTTGCATGTATCTATGAAATTACAGGATATCCAGGATACCGGAAGGCAGCACGATACGACCTTATCTAAGACATGAATATAGAATAACAAGGGATAGTTTGAGTTCCTATATCCAACATCTCTCCACAATGGAAACGCCACCAGAGGGTTTTGAAGTGATGCATGTCTGTTGGCGATGACCGCCACATCATATACTGTGCTATTATGAAGCAATAAGAGCAGTCATGATTAGATCTCAAATGCACATTCAGTTGTGACGAGACACTCCCGGTCAATCAATTCTGTCATGAATATTCAAAAGCCAGCTTACGAAAGCCACCAGTATTCCAACCTACTTCTACCTACATAACCAAACAAGAGGAAGCAGCATCATCACTCAAAGGATCTCGCCCAGGAACAGGTAGACCATACTCTAATTCTTTCCAATAAATATAATGCGTCATGCTTCTCCTCGCACCCTCAAATTCATTTGCTAATACTTCCAAGCACTCTTCGTCCTCGCTTTGTAGTATTGTCATGAAGAGGCGGTCCCTAGCTCTCTTGGTGCCATTTGGCGGCGTTTCCTCATACGCCAGAACATAATAGGGATTTGGTCGTGCCTTGAATTCCTCCTCGATGCGCTCGAAAAGTACAAAAAAGCCCGCTGTTACCCATAGGTAATTTACACCCATTCTTGGAAGCATTCCAGAAATATCACTAATGATATCATGCTTAATAAGATCAAGGAACTCTCCACTTTCGAGCCTACCATCGTAATATGTTTTGGCACCTGTATCCAACTGATATGCATCGGGAAATAGTGAAGACAACAACTGGGGCAACTCTTCATCTCTCTCTCTTCCTATAGGTAAAGACGATAATTTCCTCAAATCCTCGTCGTCTGTGCCCATAGCTTTCGAGCGCTTGATAAGCTCGGTATCCTCGTATACGAATTTGCCTGTAGTGGGATCAACGACAGACTTAGTCGATTGGATGCGCATCCAACCTAGACGAGAAGGGATAAGCAAGTCAGAATCCGGAATGCGTTCCGGGATCCATTCTGCCATGCGATACATGCCCACGAGAGATCTCTGCTTGAAGAAAATGTTTCGTTTTGGATCGAACACTCCATGAACATCGGCACCTTTTGGAACATTTCGTTTTTCAACATTAGCGCGATGGGTATTGGTAGCCTTGCCATGGTTCAGAAACATCTTCCCAAAATCAGAAGTTGGTGGCTTTCCATTAGGGAAAAACACAGTTGGAAAAAATACACCAATGGCATTAATATAGTCGATGGGTTCTTTGATATAACCTTTCTGCACGAGCATGTTGTGCAGGTTTACAAGCATCATTGGTTCGGGTAGCAAGTCCCACATCTGGAGACTGTAGCCATATGTGATCTCCAAGGCCTCCATTAATCCTACACCGCAAAGGAATGGAGAGTAATCCCATAAACCTTTGCTGTTGGTGTTCGAGAAGCGGGAAGGGGGAACATTTGGTAAGCCTTCCCCATAACTTCCTCCACCAAGCCACTTGTAGGTCAGAAGTTAGCTTAAATTGAAGAACAGCGGTAATCTGTCCAGAGTTTCGCAGTGGCCAGTACAATATATGAAGAAATTCTTCATTCAGATTGGATCGGACGTTTAGGAAGAGGAAATTGTGCTTACACATAAAAAATCTTGGCGATACGAATCCAGAAGTTCAGTTAATTTTTCGTAATGGTTTAGACCCCCATGAAGTTTGGCAGTGCGTTCGAACGTCTGGATTAAATACTGGACACCATGGCAATGCCCGGGGCAAGGATTCTCACCGTTCACATCCATGAATAGGACCACGTCTCTATTTGGGCGGAAGTCTTGTGCTGGTGCAATAAGAATATGGCCACGATCAACATCGCACGACCAACCGCGAGAGACTACAAATGAATCGACAATAGAGGCAAGCTGAAACACAATATGTGGAGAAATTTTGGCTTGGATATACGTAGATTCCTTTTGCATTGCTAGGCTTGTGATTTCCCCAGCAAATTCGCACAATCCGAACAGTCTTCGATGGAATTTCCATGGCCCATTTTCCGACCAATCCACATCCTCGTAGGCCCAATTTTTGCCCTGCATCTTGTTTTCTTGAACAACGGGGTGTGAGAAGATATTTACGAGATCGTACAGCCAGTTAATTGTATAAGCCCGGCGCCATTTGATACGCTCTTCTTTGGTAGCTTGCTGCAGATTGAAGTCAGGATCCCAATTGGACAGTTGTGGGAGCATAGCTTTCGTTGGTTTACCACTTCGATTCTTTCGGAAATCCGTCAGGAAATCGAGAAGGTCGCTGTAAGTGAGTATCATAAGTTCTTCTCTAAAGTCCACTGCAATCGCGGGGCCAATCGAGTATTCTCCACTAATGACTTCCATTGTACAATCAGCCTTGTTCAGGGTGAAGTCCCCAGACATCGTGTTACCACGTGTAATGGTATCCACAACGGTCTCATAGGAGTCGTGCTCAGGGAAGTCAACAAATATTGCCGCTTCACTTTGCTTGATCATTGCTATGGCAATGTTTGATACTGCACCAGCAACGGCACTATTGAGTCCACCATAAGCTACCTCGCGCCACAGCCCCTGAAGATAGTGACGAATGTCTCCGCATTGTTGGACAAGGGAATACACAGCCATAAGATATTCAGTGGCAATTCCATTTTCGTCCTCAGTAATGCCGTAACTCTCCAAAGGTAATTTATCTAAGGTGGGCACCTTGCTTGCTACCTTTGGCTTCTTCGATTTCTTGCTTCCTTTGCCATTCTTGCCCTTGCCCTTATACTTCTGCTTCTGACGAGCAGCCGTCCCTTTCTCACCACCATCAAACTCCGGATCTACCTCTACTTCAGTATTTTCATCTTGAGCATCAATGGAACCAAGCTTCAGTGGGTCAAACTTATTCGAGAATATGACAGTCTCGATGTCTTCTTCGTCTCTCTTGGAGTCGTGCGGCTTACGTGTCGAAGCCCATGTGCTTCCACCTAGAACATCAAATGCTTCCGTAAGTATTTCTATGAATCGCTTGTGTGAAGCATTGCTTTCTTCGATTTCCTGATCCGGGTGTTGCGAAGCAAGTAGTTGAAATGCTAAATGAGTGGCTGTCCTTGCCTCTATCACTGACTGGAATAAACGGTAGATGGCAGGCGGTATTGGGTTGACATAGTCAGCGATTAGGTGCGAAAGAGGCACAAATTGAGATATTTTGATTTGACCTGTTGAATTATGAGAAAACTGGGGTTTCTCCGTTCCTTTGCGGGTGGGAGATTTGAGAATACTATTAGTAGTGTGGATTATCCAGTATGTCAAATTCCTATTATCTCTTTTATATTTAAGATATGTATTATGGTCCGCCATGTTGTGCTCTTACTATGTAACTATTTCATAAAGCCCCGTCAAATGTATAACAACTTTTGATCCACGCGTTTGCATGGCTGCGTTTGCATGGCTGCGTTTGCATGGCTGCGTTTGCATAGCTGCGTTTGCATGGCCAAAGATGAACTTTGATTATTGGGGGATGTAGAGACACACATATGTTCAAATTTCGCCATATAATGCTACTAATCAGTAATTACTGTTTCAATTGTCGAGCATATACGACGAATAATGAATCGAACTTAAATGTATTCATTCCATCTACTCCTTTGTTAATTTTCAAGCAAGCAATAGGTAAGCTTTTAGAATACATAATAAACCACCTTGAAACTTTAGGCATTTATCGCGCCTGCCTGCCCAGTTGCGGGGTAAGATCATCATCCTATATGTCGGAATACTCAGTACAGTATATTGATTAGAGGGCGCTATACAGCACTTGATTGAACGTAGCAAGCATC
>JWJB01010200.1:0-20597 GCA_000812895.1 Rutstroemia sydowiana | reverse complement strand
GGATGGATTGGATTGGATTGGATTGGATTGGATTGGATTGGATTGCAATGGAACGGAATCAAATGAAATGAAGTCGGGATTGCCAAGTGTGAACTCTGAACTTTGAATTGTGAATTGTGAACTGTGATTAAAATTGGGACTGAAATTCCCATGATAGTAGCTCACAGAGTAAATGTATCATTGAGAATCGAAAAGCTCGCTCCATGGGGAAGAAAAGAGAATGCTCGCCGGGAAAATGTCATCACAAGTTGAAGGCTAGTCAGTCATCAGGATAGCCTCATAGGGGCAGTCTTGCTACTAGAATCTCACCGGGAGTAAGTAAAGGTAAAAAAAAAAAAAAAAAAAAAATCCGATAAAAAGGTCACCAGCCCAGGCAGGTAGAATTCAACCCAGAGGGAGGAAGGAAGGCAGGGAGCAAGTAGAAAAAAATAACTCTTAGTAGGGCAAATGGTTGTATATTCCTATTTTCTTCATGCATAACCAATCTATTCATAATCATAATCATCCCCCAACCCATAACTCGTACTCTATCTTTATCTCTATCCCTACCTCTATCAGTATCCCCTTCCTACCCATTCTTCTGTTCCCCCTCTCCCCTTTCTATCACCGCCCTTCATCCACCAGCCAGTCTACCTAAAAAAAATAAGTATACGAAAGGAAAACAATTTCGGGTATCCGTATCTCTTTCTGTTTCTGTTTGTTTGTCACCATGCCAGACGCCATCGCTATCGCCATCTATCAATCTATACTAATACAGTGCAATTCCAAGTCCAACAACCCAAGCCACCTAGCCATTCATCCATCCACTCGCTTAATCATTGATCCCAACTTCATTTCATCGTATACCCAGTCCCGCACAAGTCATAAACCTACCCATCACTCACCCCTCTCATAATACTTCTGAATCACATCAATAACTCTCTTTCTATTCTCCTTCGCATCAAAAACCTGCGCATGATCCAAATCCTTGAACCAAAGCACCTCAGTTCCTTCTCCCTTCCACTCCCTGTGTTTCCACTGTTCATCATCAAAATCATCTCCTAGAAGCCTCCCATTTTCATTCTCATTCTCATCTTCACTAATCCCAAGAATCTCTTCTTCAATTTCCATCGCGGGCGTTTCTTCTCCCAACTGCGGCTCTTCAACATCGATCAACTTCCTTACATCTAATTTCCCCTTCCCATTGACGCTCGAACCATTGGCATTCACTACTCCCTCCCTCGGTGTCACTCTTCCGGACAAATCTCCACAGCACAAATATCTTCCCACAGTCTCTGTGTCCACAATGAGATCCCTGCCCGCCAAACAAGCCGTAACTCTCCTTCCCTCGAAATCCTCTTTCCACAAAACATTTTCACTCCAAAAGAATCGTCTTCCCAAAGTATGCGCAACCCCCGGGTCCAAACTCGCAAAATAATAGAGCTGAAATTCGTTTGCATCGCGAGGGATTCGGCGCGTAAAATTGTAGGCTACGGTTGGAAGGTGCAGACATATCGAAACGGGGTCCATGAGAACGATTGGGCCGATGCGTGGGGATAGCACGGGATCATGTAAGAGATGGGTTGTGATAACGGTGCCATAGGAATGCGAGACGACGATGAATTTCTGGTCGGGAGGGAAATGCTGATTGACAATTTGGGTGATTTCTTTACATGTCTCCTCGCGCGAGAGTCCACTGTGCGTGAGACGAAAACTGATATTCATGATTTCGAGAGCGATGATTCCAACTTTATCGTCTGTATCGGCGTTGAGTTCATTGAGGAACTTAGTATAGGGATATAAACCGATTCCAATACCGTGGATGAAAAGAATGGGAAGCTTGGTTTTGGAGATATGTGGACGGTGCCAGTAACTTATATGTGAAGCGGGTGAACGGTGGCAGGTGGTAAAGCTGAGGGGTCGGATGGGCAGAATACTAAGAGATTGTTTGACTGAAGTGCGGTGGAAGTGGAAACCATGGAGACGGAGGGAACAGAAGGTTAAGAAGTCGACAAAACCAACGCACTGTGATGACACGCATTAGTGACAGTTCATATATTTTTATAGGTCCGTTGAAAGAATAGACTTACACAATACCAACTCAAACTCCTATGCGATATCGAAACATCATCCAGTGTCAATCTTAAACATTTAGCATTACCCCTCCCCTCTGGTATTTCTCTGCCAAGCTGTTCCTCCAAAATTTCGATATAGCTCTCCAACTCCTCATTATCATCTGCCGGCGGCCCATCGCGATTGAAGAAAGCCCACAAAAAGAACTCTTTTACATTGTCCCTCTTGATCTCATTTATATCCGCACCTAAAAACCATTTCTGCAAATACTCTTCCGGATCCTTGATATTTTGACTACACTTCCGATACAATCTTTCTCGATCTTCTCGTGAAGGAGGGGCCGGATGAATGGCTTCACGTTGCAACCAGAATTTATACGGCAGAAACCAGAAGAGACAGAAAGCGGATTCGGCGAGGAACCAACATTCTATTGGAAGGGGAAGTCGAGAAACCTTATGATTTGTGAAAAGGTATGAGAATCCTACGCCCGCGCAATATGCAAGACTTATAATAGGTACACTTTGCAAACCAAAGATACATATCCGGATGAATATATACTCAGCTCTAGAATTATTGATCATGGCGGATGTGATAGGTAAAGGGTTATGAGACGTTGTAGGAAGTTCGTTGAGATGATGAGAGTGAGTAGAAGGGGGAAGGGGGAGAGAGGGCTTATTATTGTCGTTTCATTTTGTTCCGGAATTTTGATCGATACTTCGTTCGTTCCTTCGTTCGTTTGTTCCTTCCTTCCGTTGAGCAAATCAAAGTAGAATTGTTGAACTTATACAAGGGTCAAATATCACCAGATTCAATTGTTGGTCCACAAATAGATATAAATATATATTTATAGATATTTATTATATAAAAAATACCTAATAGGTAAATGAGTGAGTGATAAAATCTATTAGATAAACTTATTAGGCAAGTAGAAAAGACGAAATAATTATAATGTCAAAGGTCCAACCAACTTTGAAGTTGTTAATATACCTGGTATGTCATGTCGTAACTTGAAGTCGTAAGTAAGATATGGAAAATAATGTCATAACCCCACATTTTTGAACTGCCACTACTCAGAATGCGGAATACGGTACCTAGGTAGTATCTCTTATCATATTTGGTGAGGCGTGAAGATCTATTATTATTTAATTGTTTTAAGAATTGAGAATTATTCATCATATGTACGTAGAGATACCAATATGTTCAAGCCTTCGACCAATAATCTTCAAAGTCCAAATCATTAATTATCCATCATCATCATTATCATTCCCATACCATGTCAAATATCGAATTACTTTCTCAACGGTGCACTAACCCCCGTAAAATTACCCGTCTGGGTCGTGAAATCTCCCTCCACCGACAAGTTCTCGATCCTTCCCAACAAAAATTCCAAATGTCTATAACTAGCACCTGGAACATATTGCGGGATTTCATGTCCCGCCAAAGCAACAGTCGAGAATGTTAATCCTCTCTCTGTATGCCATGTTCCTTGGAATCCAGCACCGGCGGTATCAACTTGCGGTGGCGTATTTGGAATTGCATCGTTTGCGATGCTGAGAATATATCCAAGACTTTGATGGTATGGAACGTAGAAATTCTGTGTGCTGGATGGTGCGGTTTGGAATCCTTGAAGTCCGTTCCATGTCATGTTTTGGATGGTGATGAGTGAGCCGTTGGCGAAGAGGAGGTAGTCGAGAAGACCATGTCCAATGATCGTGTTGTTGGTGCGCTCGATTACCGATGGAAGTGGTCCTAGTGAAGAAGGTATGGATTTGTCTCCTTCTGGAAATAGATTTTCTCCCCCTCCGCAGATGTAGTAATCTGTAGGAGGAGCGTGGATAACCGCTTGCACGTCAGATCTGTTGAAATAGTTGTTTGGCCCGCCTGCAAGAGATGGGAATCCAAGTTCGTCCCACAAGTATGGGCAGTAGTCTGTAAGATGATAGATATTGAAACATGGATTGACATAGTAGAGGGCGTTGTAAATATCGTCATAAACATCGCAGCCGTATTGATTCGAGTCAGGGGCTGTTGGAATTGGACCTGGTGGAGGAAATGTTGTGGCATACGTGTCGAGGAAATCTGTGTATCCGCAAGACTTGGCTCTTGCGGTGATATTGGCAAGATATGTATCATTCAAGTTCATTACGTTTTGGTAAACGAGGGCTGCAGCTACGGCGGGAGCTAGAGACTTTGTCAGTAAATGTTGAAGTTATAGTTTCAGTTCAGAAAACTTACCTTCAATCATGGTGTCATCATAGTTCATCGACGGGTCGTTTATCTAGTAACAATGTCAGTCTGCATCTCCGCCAGACCGAGGGGTGGCGACCTACTTGAACACCTTTCACATTATAATATGTCGTATCATTACGGTCGAGCATATCGCTAGCAATGTATGGAATATATTGGCCAGCGTAACTCTCACCCGTGATATAGACCTTGTATCCTTGCATACTGAAAGTAGTGATGAAGTTCTTCCAGAAAGCAGCAAATTGAGTAGCTACATCAACTTCATCATCTACAAGGATATTTCCAGGCGAAAATCCCGTCGAGACTGGCTGATCAATCCAAACCATATTTGTGAGGTTCGTCCAGGAGTATGGATTGATAATTGGTGCATAGGTACCCGACTGCCAAATAAAGGGACCGTTCTCTTGAAAAAGACCATCAAGTGAAGAACATCCAGGCTAGATAATTGTCAGCCATACATTCCCATGAAGCAACTCTGAATGAGAGCAACATACTCCACCATTAAGCCATATCGTGATCTCCTTGTCAGCTAAAGGATTTTCCGATGGGAAAAACCAAAACCACAATCGATTTGTATCACTGGCGTTGGTACTAATCGGTAAAGTTCCAGCATAAGATTCTCCGATATTGAAATCTACTTCCGGTAAAGCACTTCCGTTGACGGCGAATGCTATCATTGATATTAGTAGGGATCGAAGTGGGATTGAAGACGCAGCATGAGTATAACTTACAAGCCGTTGTATTCGTCAAATATTTTGAGGTCGAGACGGCTCTAGGAGCATCCTTCATCGATCTCGGCGACGGTATAGATCTCTTTCCATATTTCGCATGTTTTTCTTGATGAGGAAGAGTACCAAGAACCACAGTAGCAGAAGCCGCAAGCAACAAACTCAATTGGTGAAGAGAAGGCATTATGGCAGTATTTGCAAATAGTGCGCCAAACTAGATTCTAACCCACAATAGGAAAACGGAAAGCAATTGCAAAAAGCTCGATACAAGAGAAAATCACTCCCTTTTATAGATTTCGGTATTGTGCCATTTGATTGAGCATAAGTCGGTGACCGGGTGAATACTACATCATGTAGGTACAGAAGCGCAGTAGTCGTGTAACTCATAAATACATGGAAACTGGAAGATCGCCCGCTGCATTAACAATCTATATTATTCTCCATTTCCCTTATTTGATTGCTGGAATAACCGGTCACAAAGCTTTAAACGTATGACCCCTCCCATGCGCATGGCTCCATCTCCACGTACTAATGAACACCACATATTAAACAACCAGAAAAGCTCAGCTCAAGTTATGGTGTACCCAGAAGTGGGATGCTCAGGTACTCTTCTCCTCTATGTCATCGTGAAGAAAATACCTTGTAAGTCATGCAGTGTATACGAGTAGCTAGATAAGATATGAACTAGTACCTAGGTACATATCTAAATAAGATACCCCACCACCCCAGGAACAACAAATATGACATGGTAAATTGACAATATATAACGAAATTGATTAAAATCCTACCACCTGCTACATTGGGGAAATATGATGAAAGATCTCTAGCTTAAAGGGGGAGCTCAGACCGGTTCTTAGTTTTCAACTTTGAAGCCTAAAAGCTGAGAGCCTAGTACATACCCATTGCAAAGATAAGCGAACGCGAATTCCTTGGCCAACCACCAACCACATTCATTATTATTGCCAGAGATAGGCAATTAGAGAAATGCCTAGCTAGGGATGTGCGGTATATACTCAAGGAGAGATGCATTAACTTTCCAGGTACATATTTGCAAGGTATGTTCAATATTGCAATCTGGCACCCGGTTATTCTTCAAGAAAATGAAATGCATGCTGCATGTACAATATGTTATTTCATCAATGTCAGCACCGAGCACGTCAGAGAAATAGCAAAATTCAGATGGTAAGAGGTAATAAAAAGATGACTTGCTGTTGAATACAAGTCAAGTCATCAAGTCGTCAAATCAAGCAAGTAAGAAAGAAACACGAAAATAGAGAGAATCAATGCGAAAACAGCGTTGCATGGTCGTCCTGTCTTGTATGAATTAGATTCATAAAAGTGATTAACCATGACTGACTAATACAGAATCCTTACATCCTAAGTTTGTATAAAGTGATACTGTATTATTTGTTGAACTAATTGCAAATTCCAAGATCTGCCCTGTTATCTTTGACCCCGCTCCCGTGATAAACGCCCTAATGTTTGCATAATCAAAGCATGGCACGAACGGCTTCCACGACCGCTTCAGCTGCTTCGCCAGCGGCTTCGGTTTCGACCGGATTTGCTAAAAACAACAAAGTCAGTACCAATTTATATTTTTATCTGAAACCTTAGATAGGGGTTTCAACTTACGAAAGAAGAAAGCAGCGACGGCAATGATGATATAAACAATTACACATAATGCTCCTTCTAAGTAGTTACTCTTCTGATCTCTCAAGAAATTCCCAACGACCAGGATTGATAGTATCAATACAACCATGTCAAAGATCTCAAAGTTAAGGTCCATCTTCTTGTTTAGTCCCCAGCCGATAATCACAGCCAATGGACCATTAAACAATGCTGTTTGCACAGTGGCACCAAGGACATGAGATAATGCGAAATTCATTTGGTTGTCGTACGCTTCGTCCACAGCAGAAAGATGTTCGGCAGCCTTTTCAACAAGTGGGACAAGAATAAGACCCATGAATGCGTCAGAGATACCACGTTCCTCCACAATATTCGGAATTGATTCGACAAGACTGATAGCGATGATTGTTACCAAAGCAATGGAGACTGCAAGTGCGAAGACGCATTCGGTGAATGTCAGCTTATCTTTCGCTAGATCCTCATGGCGATCTTCGTCTTTCGCTTCATCCGCTTCTAAGAGCGCATCGTATATACCGTGATGTGTTCGCATCTGGAAGAAGACGTATGTGGCATAGGCAATGATGAGCAGAATGGCGGTAATGCGGGATATATTGAGGACCTTATTCTCGATAGCCTCTGCTGTGAGCCCCGATGTGTTGTTCACAGTAATCGCCGTTGAGAATGCCGAAGGTACAATAAGACCAAGTCCGCTATGCAAAAGTCAGTAATGCCAGTTGAAAGGTGGAAAATAACGTACGCTGTCAATAACAATCCACTTCCAACCTCACTAACAGCCTCATCAAATTCCTGTTCTTGGGAGTGTGGGTCAGCCCAAGATCAAAATACAGTAGGCAGTCATACTTACCATCTCTTTTAAGGCCACCGAAGAAGAAGCACAGCCCAAGACACAACAGCAGGGTCGCAAGCATTGAGCCTAGGATTGCTGCCTGAATAACCTCAAATTGATCCCTATTCTATTGTGAGCAGGTCGATACAAGACAAGGCAAAAATCCCTCTAACCTCGTCAAAAGCACTATGAAAAGTACCATCTCAACAATACTACCCAGTGTAGTTTCCAGCAATATACCAAAGACCTTTGGGAGTTTCCTAGCCAATTCCGATCCCGCGAATCCGATCAAATTAGCACAAGGAACCATCGCAATGTAATTGAGTACGAATATCGCCAGATGGAGATCGCTCCTCGCATATCGAACTGCGATCGCCGCAGGCACAACGGGCCATAAAATGTTGACAATTCGAGAAGCGTCGCTAGTTGAGGTCCAACAAATCTTTAGAAATTGTAATGGATGTACGCCGCTTCTACCGCTCTCTCCATCTGGTTGTACATGCTTTGCAACTTTATATCCTTTATGATTGACTCGATGGGTAGGAAGTACGCTGGTTAAGTTGTGATGTGCGGTTGAAGATGACCCAGTAGTTGGTGCTTCTACCGAAACTTGTGCGGTATGTGAGTTGGGTGATGAAGTCATTTCGAAGTCCTGCTTCGAATTTACAGCCTCGGACGTCTTATTTGAAGTGTCGTCGACTGTCTTGTCTTTGCGTTTTCGGAAAGCCATGATGAAGTATTATGGAAAGAGGTATGTATAGAGATAGAATCGATCGTGCCTCCCCCTTTCGAGAGGTGCTCTTTAAAATCGTGAGGGAAAAGGTATTCGTGCCTGCGGGTTTAGTAGATAGTCACCAAGTTATTTGAGTCAATTCAGAGAAAGCAATAGATAGATGGTTTCTACCCATAAAGATGGAATGAAAAGGAATTGATTTCCCTACAGTTATGTACTGTAATTGTTTGATGAGATACGTGCCAAGAGAAGGAAGAAAAAAAAAACACACAGGAAGAAAAGGCGGGAACTATAATATAGTAAAAATAAGATCAAAATTAAGAAAGAAAACTATACAGGTTACCGGTACCAGTACGAAGTAATCCCTCTTACAAGTAAGTGGATACAACAGTCCAGACTCCATACATTTACTTCACTGACACAGCTGCCAAGAGCCCGGCGCGTCTTGGCTTTTGTACAGCCAGCAGCAATGGAAGTTGAGAGGGTAAAGTAATCTTTTGAACAAGCTGTTTTTTTCGTCCATATATCTACTTCAGATGGTAGATGAAACTCACAATAATTTTAATCAGTTTACCAGTATCTGATAGTAAAATATGAAGGAAGCAGCGATATTCATTGATCTGGAGTTCTGGATCTCATCATCTCCACCACCAGCAGATGTAATAACTTGGACCCTAGACAGAACAGGAGGAGTAAGCGCACAAGGCAAGTATAAGCGCTCAATTGATGATAAAAATAGAGTATCTGTAATGGTAAATCAAACATGCAGTACTCCGTAAAGCAAAGTAAGTATTTCTTATACCATAAATCCATACCCATTCCATTCAATTTTTTCTTTCAAGGAATAAACACTGTAATTGATATTGAATGCAAAATTTAAACAAAAAGGGGGCGGAGTTGTTGGGATTTATAGTAAGTTTAATTGAAAAATGGGAAGAAGTTCTCGTAGATCATATTAAATTGTGAAAGAATAATACTTAAGGCAAGTTTTATCGGGCTTTTTAACTTCTGACGCTACCGGAAGCCATCCGCCTTTTCCCTTCCTCCCCCAGATTCTTCCCCAAGAACTACCTAGGTACTCGAGTAATTGTTAGAGTCTTACGTGGGAGAGACTAACACGTCAAATTGGTCATAGAATAATAATGTTCTAATAAAATGCAATATAGATGTAATCCTAACTACCTAGACCATTATATATTTGGTTAAAATTCATGCAAGATGCAACATTTTCCCCGAACTACTTACGATGGCCTCAATTCGGCATAACACCTGGAGCAGAAATATACTCAGCATAGAATCAAACTATACTTGAGTAACTATAACTTATCAACCATAGCATAGTGCAATTAGGCATGAAACAACCCAGGCTATTATTGAACAGATAGTTATACCCAAAGCTATCATAAAGCCATTCATCCATTTTATTGATCCTTCGAATTCCAGCAAATAGTTCATGGACCATGGTATAATAGACTCCAATTGACAAAAACGCCCATTCCACCAAAACAAAACCCAGCACAATTCCAAAGCTCATTCCAGTATCATTGTCCAGTATTACAATTCCAATTCTCATCATCAACATTCATTTCAAGCATATCGCGCCGGATCGTGTGTCGAAATAACCCACCAAGCGTCTGCGAAATACCATTAGCAAAAACTTCAGAAAGTCGAAGAGATTGGAGAAACTTACGGATAACACCGGGAATCCATCCAAGAATTGACAGAAGGATATTGATGAGGAAGTCGGCTCCGCATCCTCTTTTCAGGAAGACAGCAAGAGGGGGTAAAAAGATTGCGACAAGGTATGCGAAAACATCGGCCTAAAAAGATTGTTAGATCAAGAAGTCTTTGTTGTTGGTTATGCAAAAAGTCGGGAGTGCTCACTGAAGATGATGCTGCCATTTTTAAAGTATGGATTGCTTGATGTTTGGGAGTTTGTATGTTGATTGATATATAGTAGATGAAGTAATGAAATAGATAATTTCTGTTTTTAGTGAAATTGAGTTATCTGTTGATACTTTTTTTCCTTTTGCCTTGTGCAGGAGGAAATGCACAAATAAATAGTTCTATCTCGTTCACTGGGTAAAAAGCTCAATAAATTTCTTGGCAGCCCAATCTAAAATCAATGACGTAGAAGCAGCACTTTGGTACCTGAGCGTGTGGCGTTGAATTGTGGCTATGTGTTATCGGCTGTATCAAATTCATCAGTTTTGATTATGCTTAGCAACAATGCAAGCTGCTGGCGAATGAAGAGCCATAAATTGAACTTAGAGCAGCGCTAAGTGATATCGCATTACCTGTCTGAGCGTGTTTAAACTCCGATACTGGATTGAACTTGCCGAGGCAGGGCTCATATTCTTCACCTACATCTTATCCAAGTCTGTATACATACGTAGGGATCAACAACAAAAAAGTAAAATCGAGATTGTACAAGTTTTCTCCTTTCCAATGACAACTGAATCTTAAGAAAACATACTTCCTATAACGTCATGAGAAGATCACTCCCACCAAGCCCGGAAGACAGCCCGCCAATCATGACTTCCACAACCCCGCTCACGGAAACCATCTCCACTTCATCGGACTCTACCCCTACCAGCTCTAGAACATCAACATCAGCATATGCAAAATGCTGCGATCTCTGTCACACACCCCGCGATGTACTCATTCGTTGTCAAATAGATCAGACGCGGAAATGGCATTTCGTGTGCACAGGTAAGTGCTGGAAGGATGTTAGTGGTGGTGGGAAGGTGGATGGATGTGGAGGAGATGAGTCGCAATGGTATAGGTATGGTGGGATGTGGAAGAATAAGCATGAGGGTGTGAGTGCGAAAATTAAGGGGAGGGCGAAGGAAAGGAATAGAGAATGGAATGGGGGAAAGGAGAAAAGAAAGGATACTAAAGGGAGTGAGCAGCATGGGGTAGATGTTTGAATTTTGCTTCATCTGGGGTTGGAATATAAGTGGCAACCAGCAAGCAGATTATGGTACTGTAAGAATGAGTTATGTAAATAGTTCTTTCAGATCCATTTTTTACTCTCTATATACTATTTTATTGTTTCCTTTAGTCTCCATCCTCATATCACACCAATACTAAATTCAACGATATATCATACGATCTCCAAAAAAAGACTCTCATGTCCCCCATATTGCTTCAACCTCACATCACCACTCATAACCCTCAAGGATACCTCATCATCCAACCCCAGCGCCTTCTCCGCTCAGCCTCATTCTTCTCCTTCGAAATATCTTCATCTTCTTCTACTTCTACTTCTCCTCCACCAACAGGGCCACCACTACCTCCATCACAGAAAGCAGTATCCCCGTCGCGAGCATCAATAACCCCCGATAGCAATATAACATCCTTGGCTCGTTCCAAAGCAGCCACAGCCGCAGCTTCATTTTCAATTTCGGCAGCAGGACGCTTCCACTCGCGGATCTCCATTCCTCGTTTGGTTATTTGGAAGATATTTGGTTTGCGTTCAGGGTTGAGCAGGGCATTGGACTCAGACTTAGGCTTGGACTGGGTGTCGCTTCCTGATGCTAGTGCTTGGAAGGGGGCTTGTAATGGAGATGAGGTGTTGATCGCGCTTGTGCTTGCGTTTTTGCCGGGGCTCGCTTTACTGGCTTCGGGTTGTGAATCTGGTTTTTGTTGTTGCTCCGACTCTGGTTCTGGCTCGCGTAGGGGATAATGACATCGTGGGCAGGATGTAAGTGGTTGGGGAGATGTTTGTGTTGTATTGTCTCTGATTGTAGACGCCATCTCTCCAGTGAGAAGTGGTTCGGGCTCGATTGATTTATATAGGTGGGGGAATCTGTATGCAAGAAACATGGTGCTTATCGAATGGTTATCTAACTATGTTGTGGTTTATATAGATTTCTCGGGAAGAAATATTTACTGTGTCGGTATATGATTCACCCATAGGTTTTTCAGGCTTTGTCTCTTGTAATTAGCACCATTCACTTCATATCATTTCCTAATCTCTATAGTCCCATTAGTTTTGATCTGGAATAAGATTCAGGAAGCAGCAACCATTGATTCACAGATACTTTCAGCATAGAAGAATGGACAGTCATATCGCTAGCAAACCCATCGATTGATAAAAATGCCCGCTACTATCTGTTCAAGGGATATGAATAAGTCGCTTCGTGCTTCCACCACCCAACCCGCTATCAACTCCGACCAGTGTTTTCCGGCCAATCAAAAGATAGAATGTCCAATATTTGACTTCCACGATATTTATCCAGTCTGACAACATCCAAGGCTCGTTCCCACATAGTCATTAATATCAACCTCAACTCCAGTTAAGATTAATCCCAATCCAATTCTCACCACCACCACCACCCAGCCATTAACCCCCGTTGAATTTCAAAAAGTTACCACTCATACACATCATCCACTGGCCAAACACTTTTATTGTCATTCCACGCCGCATAAGCATCCTCCCACTCAGGATAATCATCCAAAGCCCCTTCTTCCCTCAATGCATTCTCAATCTTCCACGCCTTATAAGCCTCTTCCACAGGCGGACAGCCAGGACAATCGCAGAAGAAGCCGTAATTTTCGTAGAGACCGGTTGGCACAGAACTGTATGCGATAGTGAGTTCTTCGCCCTTTTTGATATCGTAGACCGTTGTGAAGACCATTTCTCGCTTTTCATTCAGTTTGTACGTGCAGTTGCGGTAGGGTGGACAGGTGTGGTTGAAACGTGAGGAGTTGAGGAATATGCCGTCTGATCTCTTGCCTGGGATGTGGAATCTAGTAGGATAAAAAAGGTTAGCTATTTGGGTTCGCAGACTGGGGGGGGATGTCCCTCATGTGATGAATGTGAAAGATTTACCGATTTGTCAAGTAGGTAGCTATAACTTTGTGGGCGCCGACACCAGGAAATGCGTACAGATCGAGATATGCTTTCTTATTTTGCTCAGATAACTTTGCGAATTCGTCGTGGACCCCGAGGACTGAACATTCGAAAAGCGGCTTTTCTGCGTGGACAATAGTACCAGATGCAATATCTTTTAGTGCGAAACAACCGAGGCCACCTTTTGGGGACTTGCAGACTTCAAAGAACTCGGATTCGAACCGAGGTTCTGGTTCCTTTGGCGGAGACGGTGGTGGTGTGAGCCATGATTCGGCGTTTTGGAGCACGCCATTGTCTGGTGGTGTCGTCTCGGGTCGTAGCCATGAATGTTGAGAATCAGTGGTTGTTGAATCCACGAGTCTTGAAGTTGAGTTGAAGTTATCCGATGATGTTGAGCTGAACGGGTCCTCGGCTGCTGGAGTTGACGCCGGCGATTTGCGGCAGGAAGATGGATGAACCAAGGAAGATGCATTTGACTGGCTTCGGGCTGACGCTGAAGAGTTGGAGGTTGACGGGGATCTTGAGTTCGGGGGAGAAGAAAATGGTTTTGGTCCCATCTTCTCTCCCCCGCCACCGCCAATATTTTTCACTCTTATTGGGAGCATCGAGCGATACTGCTGCAGAGGTGCAATATGAGTAAATATCATAGAAGTAGGTCACACATAGAGGATATTACCTTCCCGGCCTTCCACTTCTTGGCCACGGCTAGCCATGCTTCGAAGTTCCTGGCGTCTGCCAAGACGGCGGGTATTGGGCCCAAGGGCATATCGTAACGAAATTTAAAATCGATACAGAGGCCTCTGGTCTGTTGGTATGGGTAGTTGTGGTCAGCTTTTTGATCGCGGAGAGCTTGATAATTTCGAATTGTAAAGCTTTCAAAGAAGCAAGGCTTGGAAGCTAGGAGACTTGAAGACTTGTGGAATTGGAAATTGTAATAATAGAAATTGTAATAATAGATTTGTAAATAGTGAAGCTGGAAAACTTGAATTTTCGGAATTTTGCAAGTATTAAGAGATTTGAAGCACCAAAAGACAGAACCACTAAAAAATAGATCAAACAGATAAAAGCGGAGATCAAGAACTGAAGTTTTTGACAAGAAGTGAATGGCGTGCAAATTCCCCAAGAACAAAGGTTTTGAGTATCGATGAGCGTGCGTTTGCACCTGACCAGGAAGTGAATATAAATATGTCTTATGAAGTAGAGGGCAATCTGACGAACTCAATCGTTGGAAAGCGGAAAGAGCAATGCGTTGGAAAACAGGAAGGTACTCTCGCTACAAAGCGCCAGTAATATTTCTCCGCTGAACTTGAGACGAAAAAGCAACTCGTTGTCAACTCAAGCTTGTCATCACCACCAGCCCAACACATTTGAATTTGAAACTTCAACAACAAAATCCACCTCCGACAGTCAAAATACATAAGTTCAATACGTGTTACACCTCTCTATTGCGCAATCCCAGATCAATCAATTTTCTAGAAATCACCAATAGAAACTGATTTCAAGACAAGTAACAAATGCAAAAACAATCTTCTGTTTGTGGACAACACCCATCCAAAAGAGACAATAAGAGATCAGTTACTCAAACAAGGCAACAACAAATCCGAGCGAAAATGACAATGATAAAAGGACCAGAACTGAACATACCTATTAACAAACAGAAGGTCCATCAACCCCTCCTCACTTGGAAGTGTGGTGCAATTGAGGAGGGGTTATGTTCTTCAAAAACACCATCATTACCACTCCTGAACAACAAGTTGTGTGTCTGCCAAAGAAAAAAAGGAGGAAAAACAAATAAAAATCTGCAGGAAGATGATCCTTATATAGAGGAAGAGAGATACCGAACCTCGGGAACCTGCATAGATTAGAAATGAGTCACAAGATAATACCCAATTGAAGCTTGCCAATTTCCTTATTCCTTGTTTTTCCCTTGGTTTCTATTATTTTATTTTGTTTTCTCAGGCCATTCCATCAATTAGAGACGGGTATCTAAGGACAAGCCGAGATAAAGGTGATGGGATGAATGTCTAAGAGTTTGGATGATTATAGATGCGACGATGGTGTAATAGTTGGTAAAAGATAGGGTACCGATAGCCAGAGAATCAGAGGAGAAGGTTCAGGTGAATATGGGAGCTGGTTGGCTGCAAGGCCATTAAATATTGCTGGATTTGATGGGTGAGTTGTTTGATCTGAATATTTCGGATGGGTTATCCCAAGGTGGTTTTTTATGGCTGGCGATTATTGTGTTTTAGAATCGTCGTTCGGATGGTTTTGTACAGCTTTTAGGTAACATTATGAAGTGGCAAATGGTTACCTTCGAGTTACTGGTATTGAATCATGTTTGAATTTTTTTAAGATGAGTTGTTGAATGGGCTAGAACTTTCGAAGAGAGAGTATGAGAGCTGGGCTTGTCGCTTAGTCAAAACCTGCTATGAATAATTTGAAAATCCATCGAATTCATTATTATAATATCCCTAGGCCCCGGCCTCAACCACCCCTTTTCCAATTCTTTTTTTTTCCCAATCCATCTTTTCCATAATCCATATTTCCTCAATCCGATCCTGGTATATTATAAAATCATCCGAACTATCCCATATAAACAAACCCAACCCAACCCAACCCAGAGCAGACCAATCCAGACCAAATGAAACCTATCCCATTCCAACTTCAAGAAGGTAAACCAAGAAAGCAAAGCATTGCATCGCATCACTGATGTCAGCAATACGACCTGGTATCCAACAAACAAAATCCAGTCCATCGCGAAGTGAAGTAAGCTCAAACGTTTCCAGAATGAGATTACGAAACTTCAAGAGCCATTCCCTGACCCCTCGAACCCGGAATCTGCATTTGCATCTCTGATGGATTCTTCGCATCCATACCACCACCACCCATTCTAGTTGTATAGCAAATTTCCCTAAACCTCACAATCTCCTCCATTCCATGCTCTGTTCCGTTTTCCCATCCCCTATTCGACAACCCGCCCATACTCTTTACTTTTCTAATACCACCAGCGAATTCCTGTTCTTCGCCAGTGATGCTGTGAGTGTAGGCGCAGCCGGTTCCCTCTACTCCATCGAGGTCAGTGACTGCGATTTCGTTGCTGCGGGCCATCTCGAGGTTGGCTTTGGCGTTAGCTTCGCGGGCCATGGCTTTGCTGGAGTGCACGCCATACGTGTAGAGTGCAGCGAAGACGAGCGAGGAGCCGAGTAGTACGTGTAAGGTGTAGAGGATGTAGAGGGTGAGTGAGCGGGAGGTGAAAAGGTAGCCGAGCATTTTTGTGTGGTTTGGAGTGGTGATGTAACGATCTGTGTCTAAGCGTATGTGTACTTAGGTATATATGGACTGGATTGGATTGGATTGTAAAATACAGCGAATCTTGGACGATTGATAGTGTAAAACAAACAGTTGACCAAGATATCGATGAAATGATATTCGTACTTATGTAGTTGTGTGTGATGTTTATAATGGATGGTGGTGGCAAGTACCAAAGTGGATTATAAGAAAGCTTACCTAGTTATGGACGGTCTCTGTTAAACTTTGACTAGACCTTCCAAGCCAATGAACAGCGACTATGACGAGTATGAAGAAGAAAACAAACCTTTCTTGTCGAGGATTTATTACAAATTCCTAGATAAATAAATCGTCCCCAGAATTTTAAATTCATCGTGAATCGTCCATGTACAGGGAAAGTACCTGTAGATATCTTTATGCCCATCTCACAACACAGCAATTTACAATTTGCCGAACCTGATTCACCGGCACCTTCCTCGCTTTAAATGGTCGTAAGGAGAAACTTCTTCAGGGGTAGTTGCTGCAACACATCCAAAAAACTCATTCGGAATCCGAATCGAGATTGTTATGCATTGCAAATAGAGAAAAAAGTCGACGAGTTACCCAGACGAGCGATGTCAGTGCGGGTAAAGTGAAAATTCTGGAACGTCGCAAGGTATTTCTGTCAGGGATATAGAGGTAATAAACCATATGTGTTGGTGAACATCTCTGGGCCTGTATAGCAACCCCCCCCTCTGTTTTCAGACAGATCTCGATTGAGCATCGATAATTGATTGTTGGCTAATTCAAGGTTGCCCGTCCAAAACCATATTTCTTCGGCAGTTCAGGATTGTATTTGTTTCTCTGTTTTGAACTCGGAGATATCCTAGGATGTATACAGCATACTTACTTTAGAAAGGCATGCGGGAGCTGAAATTTGAAAGCTGGAATAGAAAGAAATGCGGCTCGATATGCTCGGTCCAAAGTTCCCATAGCTATAACAATAGCCTTTGGTTTAATACCCAGTTGCACCATTATGGTTGTTTCTTGGCCTATTTGGTGTCAGATGACTGACCTTGATTCAGGGATGTAAAGCTTGCCTGACTCAAGAGAAGACGGTACACATTGCTATTTGTGAGGCGGGATGCAAAATTTTAGGTCGAAAATTCGATACCGCATAGACCTGTGCACGAACCTCCAACAAAGTCCGGAATAGGGTTGGGACGAACAAAATCAGTGTATTTCAAAGACGTCCCAGTTGTAGGTTCCCTTCTCAGCTTCTTGTATAGCCTCACCAAACATGAATCCATCTATGTAGGCTTCTCCAATGAGTATATAATGGTTATCCTGACGCCTAAGAACGACTGGAAACCTACATCCTGGAAGAACACAGATGAGATCGTTTTTTTGCACAGTCCAAAGGAGCGAGTCCAATAATCTTCGAATTAGTAACTATGAAGCGACGCCTATGCATTGTTGAGGAAGCGAGGACTAGCATTGCCAACCGCTCTTTCTCATTGAGCTCACCTCTCGTTTGGAACTGGTCCAGTTGAAAGCTTGTGTGTGATAAGCATTGTGATATTGTTGCTGCAATGCCATTCATTCGAACGGCATAATGCGCCATATTATCAAAGGTCCAAATTCCGCATGATATTATTCTGCAAAAAGCTCCTTGCTCGTCGATTGAAGCGCCTCTCTGTGTTACGACAATGTTCCACCAACCTTGCAGAATCCGGGAAATATCTTCAATTTTCTCTATTGGCATCTTATCTTTTTTAAAGTCATGTCCATATCTTTCTACTTTACCTATAACCATCCCAGTCGTCTTCAACACATAACCATCTTCTATAAAATGTGCATTGGCGAAAGTCGTGCCAGAAGCCATAAAGTCCTGATTACTATGTTGAAGCCCGACAATGGTGGGATTCTGCTTGTTCGATCTTGTCCAGTTTGGAACCCACGTTGGAAGATTGTGGTAATCGTGTTCCTGCCGTTTGACGCAGATGATATCAAGTCTACGAGAAGTCTCAATAACATGTTTGGCTGTATGGGTATATATTTGCCGTATAGACATACTATAATCCATTGGACCGAAGGAGCTTCTTGAACTAGATATTCCGACCAAAGCGTAAACTTTGTCCCTTGGATCTGTAGCTTTTTTGCTCTTGTGAGAAAGTGGGAGCTCGAAGAGAGGGGGTTCGGCTCCTGAGAATACTTGATGTTTTGCTGGCTGTATCCCACGTGGACCGCCAGCCACAAGAGTGCGCACAAAGGCTGGGAACAGGGAATAGGTAGATGATAGTAAAGATTCTCCGTTCTTCATTATATCACAAGCCTTGTTAAGTTCAACCATAGATATAGATTCATCTCCACAATAGACGACTACTTCCCTAGCACATGCAATTTCTTGTATGACCCAAATTCTCCACCAGTATTCGCGGCGAAACAACAGGATCAAGGAATAAAGCTGATGTTGTCGCGATGATGAGCCTTTGAGCAATGCTGTCACTCTATCAGTGGATGCCGAATTCAGTTCTCTTATCAGGCGAATTGCTACAGAACTATAGTTTTTTTTAGGCCCAAGCCAAACCAATACAGTAAGTGCCCGTTGATAAATTAATCTCATCAATCCGATCTGAATGTTCCGCTCTGGGATGTTCTTCTGGTCAATACATATTGCGTCGACCCAGAAATATCTCTCATCATCGGCAGTTAATTGAGAACGCAATCTCTTCAGAGCACCAAGTAGGTTATTAGTGACGGAAAATCTCCTTTTATTGACATAAATTGGCTCTGAATTGAATTTTGTGCCCCAAGCATAAGAGAGCGCATTGTAAGACGGGGCTTCTGAAAGCGAAGTGTGAATGAGCTGACATCGAATAATATCGTTCGTTGAAGCTGAATGGCAGAGTTTGAGCAATCTGATTTGATGGTTGTGATAATCCAGGGGGATATATTTAAAGTCCTTAATGGATTCAGTTAAGGGATTGTATATTGGTTTATCTATCGGATAGCATTGTTGAAGATTCTGAAAACTTCGAGTGGGTTTGGAAGTTGTGAATTTCGTGGAGTGTACTGCATGGAAGCGCACGCGGATATTTTGCGACAGGATGTTTTTTTTTATGTTTTTTATCATGAATTTTCGAAAATATGATACATAGAACATTCTTTTTGTTCCTAGATTCATTATTTCAAAAGGAGTTTTTTTAATTGTATTAAATAAAATCATAATCCAAAGAATGCTAAGTTTTGAGGTGGTTGTTAAACATTTATCATCAAATTTAAGATGTAACCTTATAAATTTTTTTTTATATCCTCTTCAACCCAAGGTGGAGAGTTCCACTATGAGGCATCAACCTCTTGATTATTTCGAACCCAAAAGAAGCTTCACTCTCTTCCAATTAAAAGAACAACACCCTCTCCCTCTCTCAATGTTCAAAACCCTTTCAACACTGAGTTCAAGACTCAAGTCAACACTCAACTCAACTCAGCAGTGAACGGCTGAAGAGTGAGGGGGAACGTGAGTTCCCCCTCATTATTATTTTAATACTAATATTTATATATAGTTCGTTTTATATTGTTTTTTAAGCCAATCTTTTTATGAGAATCTAAAACTTTAATTATGTAATTTTCAGATAGTTAATGCAAATGTTATAAAGGTGTAAGCAATAGATATTGAAGTAGGCAAGCTATAAATACACTTGGCTCATATCTGCACAAACTCACCAAGTTATTGGATAACTTCCCCGAGTATAAGATACTTCTCGAGTAATCAATAACGATCATTACATCGACTATACCAGATCTTATCGAACTTGGCAACTACTTAGACCGCTTCTCCACGAGACCTTCGTATTGCTCAGAATCTCCATTTCCCAGTCTCACATTTACTTCTTCACCAAGTACATCGTCACTAGCAACATAAGCGATTAGAGTGTACCTAGGACGATCTATATCGAGGAGAAAGAGTTTCGGGTGGTTAGACTCTCATATACATGCACGAGCTTTTTGCTTCCATGGACTTGTGATGGATTGAATTAGCAAGTTGATGCCATTTGTATCAACCAGAACAATGCCCATGAAAGTAACCCTCCGCGCCAGGCTTGTTGTAAATACAGTGGGATTTTGTCGACATAGTTTAGTGCTTGATATCGGATGTCTTGTGCAAGATCGCAGAGAGTATCTCTCGCGACTACAACACAATCCACTTCAACTGGATACGGGGGAGGGGATACGTAG
>JWJB01010199.1:0-33955 GCA_000812895.1 Rutstroemia sydowiana | reverse complement strand
CCTTAACAATCCTACTGTACAGTACAACTTCCATTCTAAATAAAAGATAAATAAATAAGTATTATATCATATCACATCACCTCACCTTTTCATATAAACATAACCTTTCATATAAACATCTCACATCTCAACCTAACCTAATTACAAATAATTCCATCAAAATTCAACACAAACATATACCATCCCAAACAATATCCCAGCCATGTTTACATCCATCCCAAACAACCTCACCAAAATATACTACTGTGAACCCCCAAAAAGCTTCGTCCTCGAAGCAGGAAAATAAAGCGGGAAACCATAAAAGAAAAAAATAAAAATAAAAAAAGAGTTTATAGTAAATCCGCGATACACTGGCAAGTAAATGGAAGGAAAGAATGTTGGATCGAGGCATAGGCCAACATCACCAACTTCTTTAATGAAAACTACTTGGTATATTGAATTGATGTTCGATTTGATGGATTCTTGATTCCTTAGAATGAGATGTCATTTAGTATCTAATGTTTCGATTCGTTGTATGGTTTGCAAATACCCTAGAGCGATATTCTATCCCACAGGTAGCATAGCAAATTAAATTTGCATTTTGGATATTTGCTCATCACACGTGCTAATAATTATCATTGCATTTTCTTTCAATCCCAAAAACGACAGCCAAGTACCAGATTCGGTACGGTAGAAGTCCTAATTATTTGACTCAGAAAAATCGAAAATGAAGACTCCAATGGGTACCCCCTTTGACTGAATTCATTGACAGTCGAATCAACGAGTCGTCAATGCCCCAAGTTCCAACATAATTAAGTATGCGAGGTTCACTGTTGACTTTCAGTCTACTGGTAGCTATCGGTTCCAGTTCTTAGGGTGTATACATCCATGGTTGGTAAATGTCGTATTTTCTAAGCAAGGGTTCATCAATAGAAGCAGCGCGATCTATTTTATTCTATAATATCTATCCCATCCTATCCCGTCCTTCTCCTACCCACTCCACTACACCATGTACAACAACATCAGAACCCGAAAAACCCCAACATCATTACCCCGTATACACATTAAATTCCATCCCAAACCTCATACCCTCCCTCTCACAAGGACACAGCACCATCTCCATTAGAATTGCCAAATCACAACGCCCCAGTCCCTACATATCCATCCGCCGGCACTCAATTTTCCCACCGTATGTCCTGTACAGTAAAGTGCAGTAACATACCCACATTTCAATACGAGATTCGTAGCTCCAGTTTCCCAACCCCCTCAAGTACTCCAATTTGGCAAATTCAATGGCCCCTACCCCCATCCCTTCCTCCCTTCCCATCCCAAAAGCAATAGCAAAAACAAACACAGTCGAAAACTCCTAACGCCAACGACCAAACCAAGCCAACAAAACTCCAAAAAAGACCCAAGTTCCCTTTCCCTTGACCCTACCCTATGGCCGAACATTTCATCTCTCAAACAACCAGCATATACCCGACAAGCATCTACTCCTCCAAACAGCCCCCAACTAGATACTACCCATATTCCAACCCAAGACCTCAGTAATACCTTTTGCCTTAGCACCCCCCCCACAATCTGGGTGTTACATTTAACCGCGGTACACAAGCGCTGTTCACCGGGGAGTCAGAAGCGGCTCCGTTCACCGACTTGCTGTTCCACCATGTGCTGTCTCTTTTGGCTCTCTCCATAGCCTCGGGTTTATTTCTCTGTTGCAAATCCCTCATCACTATGCCGTTGGATAACCCAAAATCATTTCGGGTCTCGGATTCCGTCTTGTTCTCAAATATCTCCAGTATTTTTTTGTATTCAACTTTCGTAAGCGGTCTCCGATATTCATCTACCAACCTTTTCTCTATACTGCTGCAACGCTCGTCTTGGAAATACACCGGTTTGGAATGGAAAGTGCGAAACCTTGCGGCGCTGAGAGTACGACCTCCCTCAACACATAAAGCATATATGTAAACGAAGTCTGACGTAGGGAATAAGACAGATGCAGCCGCAGGTCCATTAATCTTGTAGAGTTGTCCTGGGACGAACCGCACCTCTGCCGGTCTGTTTCTTATCGCTTCGTAGGGTGTGATAATGTTCGTGAAAGTTCTGAAAACTTCAAAACTAAGTTCGAACTTCTTCACTCTAGTGGTGTAGAATCTATTGAACTCCTCATCATTACGACACATCTTTCTGCGTGCCATGAGGAAAGCAAGCAGATTAGCAGTCATACTATCCAACTTCACAGGTCCTCCATATTTGCACGTGAGGATTTATATGCATTGACTGGCAGTCCTGTTTTGATTATCCGTAATCCGTACGGGTCTCCATCCCCCAGAATCGACGTCAAATCCACGCTGCTTCATGCTATAGCAGTATTGGAGTTGTAAATCATTCAGATTCTTCGAATAAACGATCTTCTCATTATCAGATAGTGCTTTCAAACTATTCATGAAGTGCTGAAGTGGAGTGAGTAGGGGTGGATGGAGTTGCGGATGAGAAGGTGGGATTAAGGTTTGAGGACCTGGTGGACCAACAAACCATCGAGCTCTAGTGGCGTGGTGGTCTCGCTCATGGGGAGGCATGCTTTCACGGATTCGAGGATTCGTATGCGCTCAGGTTAGAAGAAGAAGAGGTCCACCAAAGTGTCAAGTAGTAAATATGCTTTATAAATAAGTCGATAAGCAATTTATGAAAATAAAGGTTCTGGTAGCAGATTAGCATCAAATACAGGGGTGCAGAGCATTTTAAGTACAAACCAACTACCACTCAGCCCAATCCTGCAATGAGGAAACCCCCGTCGTGGCAGTTCACTGCAAGTGTCGTGTCTTCACCAATTACCACAATGAGTATACCGCTTGCAAACCAATTAGAGTGGGTTAACCGCTCGAACAAAACCTTGACAGCCAACAGCATGTGCCTTTTTCAACAAACATCCAAAACAATCCAAGCTTTCCAACATCCTTCAAATCCCCATTCTCTGCTGCGCTCTCTAAGCGCCAGGAAGGAACAACGATTCATGGCAGCGACTAAACATGATGACGCAATTTGGTCCAAGCTCTAGATCTTAAATGGGTTCATGATTGAATCATCGTCTTCGATAGGTTCTTCATGATTCAATACTGTTCCTGCTTTACTCACAGCCTCTTTTACTCCTTCCTACTCACATTATCTACTGTATGGGTATGAAGGATCGCAGGATGAACTCAGCCTTGGTGCTCCTTCATTCATACTAAACTTCATTCTCATTCATTCACTGCCTCTTCACTACTTCCTACTCACATTATCTCTCGGTATGAAGGATATCAGGATGAACTCAGCTTTGTAGCTCATTCTCATCCATACATCATCAGCAAACACCCCCACCTCAATATAAGTTCTCCAACTCCAAAATACGTATCAATCCAATTCCCACCCTCATCAACCTCCCCATAGAATATTCACGAATTCGCTGATTTCAATTCCCAATAGGTAGAATCCCAATACACCTATATCCCAGAGCCGGATATAGAAATCGAGAAATCCCAGAACTCCTTCCTCCACATAAGCAACCGTTTATATCATCGACAACATTCTTCAACTTTGAAGTACTGGCAAGTAGAGTAGATAAATTTGTCTTTTCTTTTGGGTGGTACTTATCCGTTGGATTTGGTAGCGTGGATAGTGAACTCCATGATACCAGGTACCCGTAACGACCAAAGAAAGCTAAGTCTAATTTCGACTCAATTTCCACTTCATACACAATTCTACATGCAGTACGGAGTACATACAATCCATCAACCCGATACAAATCTGCAAACACTTTCTCTTCCTAATGTATCTCTGAATCACACTTGCGCTCAATTTTGATTTTCCTCATTAATAACTTGCACTCATATCAACTCTAACATCCACACTCCGACATTCACCAACAAACCCCCTCAACACCACTAGCAATTGCAATTCCCATTGATATAAAATGCCAAACATACATACAACCTCATATTCATACTCATATATTCATCTATCCATGCAACAAGCTATTACTACATAGCATAGCAAAATCTAGCCAGCTCCGAAGCTAATCACAGATATCCATCCATCTATACCCCCATCTACCAAATAAACCACCCTTATATACACATCCCTCCATCACTCCACACCCCCATCAAACATCTCAACTCACCTCAACTCAATCCAACTCATTGCAAAAAGCACGCACAAAACCCTTTATACAGTAGCCATCTATCTATCTGTATTTAACCATCCCTCCATCCATCCCAAACTCCACGCAAAACAAAACCAAACCAAATCATTTCCTTCCTTACGCTTTTGCAGCATTTATTCCATCCATTGCATCCATTCATTCCTCAAGTAGATATATCCATCCATCCATTTCTCAAGTAAATACACTCATCCATCCACCTCTCAAGTAGACAGACTCATTCATCTCTCAAGTCCATACAATATGTTGCCCACTCCGCTTCATATACATTCGATTCCATTCGATTCGATTCAATCCCTTGCATATAACACAATCCAACAATCTCCCCATTTATTTCTTACTAAGATCATTATATTCAAAGCCATAAATCGGTCTTCCTTGACGTTTTAATGCCCAGACGACCTATTTTGTATTAGTAAAGCGTAGATCACATCATAAACTATAAACTGTAGACTGCAAACCAAAAAAAAAGGAGTGAAGAAAAAGGAAAAGAAAACAAGGTAGAAAAAAACTCACATCCATAACCGTAACCGTCTTCCTATTAGCATGTACAACCAAAGCGAAGACATCTTTCAAGATCTACAAAAAGAAAACAAAGTTAGTCAGTGCACATCATTCGTATCAATCACATCCATATCTAGCATATCAATCCGAACCGATTGATCGGTATGAATCTGATGAACTAAAGGAAACAAAATAAAAAAAACATACCGTATTCAACCTATCCGTAATCGCCGTTCTAACATCTCCATAAATCTGGGATGAGATTCTTTTAACTCCTCCTCTGCGGGCAAGACGTCTGGATTGTTATTGTGTTAGATGTGTTTGTGAAGTTCATTGGTGAAGTGGTGTGCAGTGAAGTGCAGTGGAGTGGAGGTAAGAATATAGGTAGATCGGTGAAGCATTCACAAAAATAGAGAAAAAAATAAAAAATAATAACATACCTAATATCTCCTTTAGTGATTCCCAGGATATTATCTTTCAGAACCTTCCTATGATTCCGTAATTATTAGTTTGGTCTTGCATTTCATTTGCCACAACAACATCAACATCAACCCTCACCCCCCTCCCCAGCCAACCCCCCCAAAAAGATAACTCACCTATGACGCTTCGCACCCTTAGCACCCATTCCCAATCCCTTTCCTCCCTTTCCTCTTCCCCCCACAATACTCGAAGAAACAACACCCTTCCCCGCCATCGAACTATGCCCTCCCACATTTCTTCTCGCCACTCCCGCCTTTGCAGGTGACGACGAGGGAATATTTCTGAATGGTGCCATTGTATTTTATTTTTTTCTTGGCTTGTCTTGTCTCGTGCGGTATGGGTATGGGTATGGTATGTATGGTGCGATTGCAGAAGTCGGTAGAATTGTCGAAGAATAAGATCCTTCTTGTCTTATTTTTTCCCGTCGCAGTAAATCTCAATCTCAAAATACGCTTCCCAAAGTCTTCGTTTGTGTTCGTGTTTGCGTTTGTATATGCCCGCCTCAAGTTGCATACAAAAGTACAATATCGGTATCGGTATCCGTCGTAAATATGGTACAAGAACTCCCCCTCAAATCTTTGTAAAATCTCCTTCGAACCCTCAATCGCAATCTCACTTATTAAATCGATCTTCGCGCAGAGAAAGAAATCCTCCTCCACTTTATTCGTTCGTTTTGTAGGCCGTCTTGTACGCTGTCAAAGTTGAAGTTGAAATCGAAGTCGAAATATCCCAATTCTAGCTCGCAGAGCAGATAGATACAATCAATCAAACCACCAAACAATAACTCAATCTTATTATTAAATCCCCCCAAACTTCAGCCTTCTCTCTAAACTCTCGTCTCAAATTCGCTGATCGGACTTCGTAATTTGGAGTTGAAATTGAAAGTTGAAGTCGAAAAAAGTGAATAAAATAAATATCCTTATCCTATCCTTATCCTAGCAGGCGATCTCAATCTCAATATGGAAAGTTCCTCGAAGCTTGCTTGGTTATTTAATTGCTCTCCTTTCCTCTCCTTCAAATCACCTTTGCCTTCTGTATTTACGTCTGCGTTTGCTTCAGCTTTTGCGCCTCGCCTTCAATCTTCAAAATCGGTACAAAAGCCCCTCAAACTATCTTAAAATTCCACAGCGTACTTGGTACTTTCTATCTTCTATCTTTCTATCCCCATAAATCAATCAAATCAATTAAATCCAATAATATTCACAAAGAATCAAAATTCGTAATTAAATTCAAAGTCGAGATTCACAAATCAATTTACAAAAATAACCAAAATTTTTTTCACATCTTTTGTCACTTTCTTCACCTCACACAACTTTCTTCAATAAATCAAGACGTCAAAACATCTGACAACGCGTAAAAGGCGCAAACAAACGAGGGAAAATCCCGTGTGTACTGTGTAAAGATGCGGGGTGGGGCCTAGACATGGATCTTGCTGGGTTGGCTGGACTGGGGGTTAGCTGGACTGGGCTTTACTGGGCTGAAGAAAGCTCGTATTCTTTGCCGATTCAGCGAACGAACAAACAAACGGAACAAGGCGTGACTTTTTTATCATAGCGCTCGCTTTTCCTTTCTTTTTCCTTGCCGAACCCGAAGGAAAAGCTTCCCGCCAGCAAGCCATTTTCTAGGCTTACCGTATACTTCCGTATTTTCTTGGGTACATATTTCCATTTGATTATTTTTTTCACTGTACTTATTCGTATTCACAATAACTCTCAATACGATACTGTAGCTGGTATATCTCCGATTCCCAATTTCAAGAAAAAAAAAATCCAATTAGAAAAAGCTTCTATCCATCTAAACTGGCGGTGTCGTGTCTCGTCTACTTGAATCAAATAAAGAAAAGGATAACGTATCACATCGAACCATAAAAACGCTGCTCGCAACGCATACTGTCATCCATCATCCATCATCCATCATAACAATCCTTCAAACTCATGCCGAAATAAACGTTGCTTCCGTGTAGAGGATACCTTCCTCTACTATTTCCTCATCTCCAATCTTTACTTTCAACGTTGTTGTTGCCTTGTCTCGCGGCGAATACTATACATTGTGTTAGTTTCCATGGATTATTGTGATGTGTAGATAGTTCTCTCCAAACATATCTCAAAGCATAGAGGGAGAAAAAGAAAAAATACTAACCTGGTAAATATAAGGTTTAGTTCCCGCCGTTCCAGCCACAATCTTCTTCACGAATCCAGGCACATGAGCCATGACATCCACTCTATCAAGCCTTTCACCCAAACCCGTTTCAATCAATCCAGTAACCGCCTTACCATCACTTGTCTTTCCACTCCAATCAAATTTAACTGCTTCCGGCTCCGGCCAATCATTACTCGAATCCGCTTTGATCTTCGTGTGCGTAGCATGACTATCCGCTCCCGCACAAATGATTTCCCCATCTTTCGCTATACCGCCCACACTAACGACCGTTGAACCGTATGATGGGGGAGTTGTATATTCCATCAAAATCGCCGAGAATTGCGGACCTTGATAATTGGCAAAATTCCATTTCGCAGCTGCGTGATGCGGCTTCATTCCTTGAAGGGCGTGAATGAATAATGCTTTCCCTTTCATATCGATAAGGCCTTCTTTAGTCGTGATTGATCCTTTACTGATACATCTTGGCCAAAACCCATGTCTCATGGAACCCCAAGGTGCTGAGGGGTCCGTTCCATAATATGTTTTCCCGTCTTTCCCAACGTGGAATCCGGGCGCTACTCGAGTAATGGTCAGGTTGACAATAGAGGCTGTGTTAGTCATGGACTTGATCGTATATTCGGTGCCATCCGCCGAAAGATCAACCGCACAATCATCTGCATAGAATCCGGTCTTGTCGTCGCTGATTTCAACATTGGAGAGTTGGTCTGAGGAAAATAAAAATGGTTTGGAGCTTCCTCTTGGGTAGTTTATCTTGGTGTTAAATTGACATGTCGTTTTGATACCACTTTCCAGATGTAATGTTAGCCTTCTGATAGTTACCGCGGGAGAGGATGAGGTCAACATACGCAACGTTACTGTAAATGAGTTGCGCCATGGCGATATGTCCATTATCTGCTGTTATGTAGAAAGTTTGAGTCTCGACACTGGTTGAATCCATGGTGACCCATTTCAAATCATCCCTCGTAGTTTCTGTATAGGGAGTCGTCTCTGCTTGTTTGCCTACTGACCGGATGGCAGAAGGTCCATATATTGGTTCAGGCATACCTGTGGCATTTGCCACTTGTTTTTTGACCCAGTTCATCGTCTTGAAAGAAGATTTCGAAATTTAATTTTCAAGTAGAATATTTGATAAATTGTGGTTGATAGTTCAGGAAATTGCTTTCTTCAAGTAGTTTTTGATAACTCAGGTGAAAGTGAGGCCATCGCTTCGTACTTGCCTGACGCACGACCAGATTTTGTGGTTATCCAGTAGCATTCGAGTTCCTTTGAAAATTCGTACGAGTAAAGGGATCATTCTTGCATTTAAGACTTATGTTCATGAATAATGACGTATCGGATGATATGGCATTGAATTGTACACATAATGAGATGGTTTTCAACATTTGGATGATGTTTCGCCATGCGATAAACGATAAAGTTTTACTGGTATTGGAAGTATTGCTACTCGAGTACAAGTACCGGTATGTAAGAATTTTAAGTAACAGATTCGGATTTATACCCAGCGAGTAGGTACAAGTTTTTTTGAGGATAAGGAAGGATAAGGAATATCCTTGAAGATTTACATCGGGAAGTGGGAAACTTTTTCGGGATTTCATTAAATATTGATGCAAAATAGCCTTATCAACAAGGCGACAAATCAATTTCAAAATTTCACAATTTGAGTTGGTGAAATCATATGAAGCATTGAATTGTTGAATCTACCACCAACACTCAGCTATTCTACCCCAATCAACATGTCGAAAGCACGCGTAGCCACAGATCAAATTGTTAAATTGATCGTAGGCGCAGGTCAAGCTAGTCCTAGTCCTCCGGTTGGTCCCGCGTTAGGAAGTAAAGGTGTAAAGTCGATAGACTTTTGCAAGGTACGCATATGTTTCTCTCTCGATGGGGCTGATTCAAACAATTTTCATATGGCATTTATGCTAATACCCATACTAGGAATTCAATGCAAGAACGGCGCATATGACCCCAGGAATCCCAATACCAGCCCGAGTTACAGTTCGTCCTGATCGATCATTTCATTTCGAGATACGCTCGCCACAGACTTCGTACCTACTTTTGAGCGCAGCAGGAGTTGAAGCTAAGAAGGGAAAGTTAAAGGGCGCATCGGGGAATGAGATTGTGGGCACGGTATCTTTGAAGCACGTCTACGAAATTGCGAAGGTCAAACAAGAGGAATTGCGACTCTCAGGTCTGACTTTGGAAGGCATTTGTAAATCGGTGATCGCGCAGGCAAAAACCATTGGTGTAGCAGTTGTTCCTTAGGGAATGAATATGGCGATTATGACATCGATTAAACTGTGTATGTTACACTGGAGTGATTTTGTGTTATACCATTGCGACGGCGTTGGGCTTTTAAACAGATACTGTGGCAAGGGCAAGAGGTTGAGGCAAGAAGTCAGGTCAAGACCGTTGTCTAAAAATAACATGAGATTTGATAGAGGCAATCCTGGAGGTATCAATATTTCAAACCTTAGGCGAGTATTACTCTCGATCATGGGAAATACAGATCTAAGGTAGATTGATGGACGAATGGAAGGATGGATGTATTCTTCCGTCTGGCGGATACTGTACTTGGAGATACAAATGCTGTACATCAATCAGTATGTTACTATGGAGACACAGGAGAGTAGACACATGAATCTAAGCCGGAAATGATCTTACATATAGTTTCTCCAGTTCTTTGAAATCTGTGAGGTCTTAATTGGACATGCTTGAATATTAAAGACTCCGTTTGAAGTCTCCGGAATCCGGAGTTATATGGAGAAAAACGAATTATTACTGTACCAAGAGGAGTCACAACGAAAGAACCCTAGAAGGTGGTTGGGCATGAAGGAAAGTTTTGATTCTGAGGCGTCTGGCTGGCTGGCAATCAAACGAACAAGTAAGAAAAATAAACCACGCAGAACCTCGGTAAAATTCCGCAAGGCGAGGTTTCTAGAATGCGCATAGAACACTCATAACCAAAAAAAGAAAGAAGTTCAACAATTTGAACCCCAGCATAAATCGATCACAAGTTGATCACAACCTTGAAAGTATTTGACGAATTAAGTAGATCTACAATTTTTGGAATGAAGGAATCGCCCCCGCGGTTATCTCTGAGTTACCGGAAAAAGGCAGGGAAAAAGTAAAAACGAGGTTATCAGAGTGAAGATCCACTACTTTCAGTAAAGTAAATTCTTTACCTGCCGGCGGTACCGAAGAGACAGGAATAAATGCGGTAAGCCATGTAGTATCTTTTTGTTGGTAGAAGATCCAGGATTACTCGTACTGTACTGTACTGGTAAGGGGGGAGGGGTCTGATAACTTTTTATGTTGTAGGCTTGCTAGAGTAGGTAATGCGAATATGCAAGAGCAACATACATACCGCCGGATGTACGAGCATGTACGTATATCGGGATGATTTTGTTGGTATCATTTCTAGTATTCTGACTCGTCCATATCGTCGGTTCTATATAGTGCGTACATAAGAGGAAGCTTCCCTTTTAGTAGAATGATAAGATGTTGGCTCCAATCATTTATAGGGGGGTAATCTTTTGTGCGGTATAACCGGTCTTTTTTTGTGATATTATTCCGCATCTCTACGGACTTTCGAAGTTCTATTTGTCCTATTTCTTTTCTTTTGAATACAGTAAGATATTCTAGCCCTTCCAGAATCCAGATGTTGGTTATATGTATACAGATATGTAGGTACTGGTACTTTGAGTGAGTTTGAATAGTTGCGGGATTGCCTAGACTGATCAAATGCCTAGTTTTTGAGAATAACTGCCATTGAAACTTAACTCGTATTTATATGTATGTAGGTATGATTGGTTCGGTTAAAGTATGAAAGAGATATGGAGAACTCAAGTTGATGGTTCCTTTCCATATGCATTACGTCTGAAAAGTAGAAAAGTCTTTTTCTTTTCAAAGAAACTTTTAACTCTTAGTGTACTGGTCTACTGGTTCTACTGGTAAAGTACCAAAGTACAAGTTGCCGCCTACCCGCCCGCCTTTTTCTTGATTCATGGAAAGAATGATAAACTTCTTGACAAATATATTTGGATTACCAATTATACATAAAGGCGTTTAAAACTTATTACTCACTCAATCATATGTTGGATTATCGATGTCATTTTACCATTTTATCCCCAAGAAATTCAACCATTCAGATTGCGTATATTTTTATTGAATTATATTGTTGTTTTTCATTTCAATTATTTCTTCTTCTTCTTCTCTTTTGAGTCTTTAATTGAAGTTGAATATCTTCTATTCTATTAATTTATACCCTTTTAACTCATGTTTCAGACAAATCTTGTATAAGGTTAAAAAGTCTTGAAAAATTAAGAGAATCATAGGCAAATTTTATCTTGCATACAATATTTATTAGCCCCTCACAAATAATTAGTACTTCACGACCCGGCCCTTTAAAGACCCCTTACCCTTACCAATACGGGCAATAAAATCTTAAAGCCGAGGTAGATCCGATACCGTTTAACACTAGAGCTGAAGCCCTTTCTGCCTCTTTTACTCTAAACTTTAGATCTTTAGAGAAAGAGAGGATCCTTTTAATATTTTTATTACCGGTATTTGCTTTCTAAACCTTTTCACCCACTATACTATTCTATACTATACTACACTAGTACAACTCCTTCCCGTTTTTTTACCTACCTTTACTACAGTACCTACCTTACTTTTTTCTACCTACACTTTTCCGCCGTGCTCCTCCGTCGTCATCATCTTTCCTCTCTTTTTGTAAAGAAACAAACCTTTTTTACTTCTCTCTCCAGGGGCCCTCTCTTCAACCTTGAGGCTTGTGCTTGTGCTTGTGTATAGAAAAAGGGTTCAGTCATACAAACTTAAGGCTATTCGTGGCTTGGCTTTTGAGCCTTGACAAAGCTTGAATTATATTTTGCCTACTGGATATAATTTGAACTTGAACTTGCCAAGTTAAATCCGGAACGAAACTGGCATATTGCTGGTATCATAAATCAAATAATTACATTTTTTACATTTTTTATTTCATTCAAAGAGATTTGTTTGGTTGTTTAATTGTTATTATTTTTATTATTTTTTTATTTTATTCATTTTCATCCAATTTTCTGAAACTATAACCACGTACTGTACATTTCAATACTGAACACTTGCAGTTTCTTTGCAGTACTTCTTACATTAGTACATACTTACTTCGTACATACTACCCATCTTCCAAGGTTTCAAGGTTCTGATCATTGACCCTACCTATTTTACTTTACCCTTACAGTACTTCCTTCACCTTGAATAAAAAAGAAACGACGTTCAATCAGTTTGGTGGCTGCTATCGATTGGCGCAAACTTCCCATCTCGGCTTCTTCTTCCGTTCTAGAGAGACACCGGATAGCCCCACCATCAAACCTTCAAATTCTCCTTCCCAAAGCGCTCCGACACTTTCAATTCCATTCTAATTACATCCCATCAAGCACCGGAGGATTATCCTCGATCGTTAATGCAATTGCTCTATATTGCTATAATAATTCTTTGCTCTCATCATGTCTGAACATCAACAATCATTACCAACCCAAAAGGGTCCGCCTGGTAAGTTTTGTAGTGCTTACTTCTTGTTTATTTCTCATTTCGCTCGGACTGGCTATGTATCATAACTATTTATGAAAGCTGACGATTTTCATTCAAAATAGAACCTTTACTCGCAGGATCCGAATCTATTTCACCATCGAAATTAGAACAAAAGGATTCGGCTGAAGGCTCACCTCAAGTACGTTTTTCTGCGGTCAACGAGGAAATCGAACCCATCCATAGCCTCGCAGATCTACATGATCCTCTTAGCAGCCCGGAAACATCAACATCGAATAAAGAGCAATCAGATATAGACGAATTGCAAGCATCACTCCAATCAACACATTTGCAGGAACGCCGCATGAGCCGCTTTGCGTTTGAGCCAGTCTCTACTCCAGCATCTAGGGTACGTTTTCTAGTACCTCATAATTGTGTCTGTCGGTGTATATTACACGAATATAAAAGTTTTGGGTCGGCTTTGAAGTATCAAAGATACTGATAAACACTTTAACTGGCATGGTTTGGGAACAGTGGCAGACTTAATGCACTGTGGATCCACTTCGCCCCCCACGTTCTAAACAGAACACCAAGAATTGGGCATTGGCAGACCCACATTTATGAAAGTCTTTATAATACCGCCTTTCGCCCTTTTTCACTCATATAAATATAAGACATTGGAAATCCGCTTGACTTAAAGGCTGACTCCTTATCATCAGGTACCCTCGACCGAGGATAACTCTCGAGAACCTAGTCGATATAACACACATACTTCAAGTCGACAATCACCACATCAAAGCCCACAAACACCGTCGATGCATTCACCACCAATCACACCTGCGGCCACCCGCTCTCGCGATGCTACTCACGAAACGACTAAAGGTGTAGCTTTACAAAAGGTTGATGCAGTGGAGGATCCAGCAGCACTTACACCCCAAATATCACCACCCAGAAGCTCTCCGTCCTCCACCACAAATGCCGACGAATCTCGACCGGGATCGTCGGGTATTGTAGTGACCAGACCTACAAGCCAGTCAACCGACTCAAGTGTGGGTAAGCAACATGGTGCCTTCTCGATTGGCCCTGGTTCCATGCACGATTCATCGGTTCCACACTCTCGTGAGCCAAGTCCTACACGCTCCACCGCTGCTATATCGGTTTACAGTAGACCATTCACACCTGCCGGCGATGCCAACGATCCATATGCTGCAAGTAAGCGAGCTCCGCAGCCCAAGCATGCGGACGGGATCGAAGCTAGATTCAAATTCACTGCTCTGGGCTCAAAAAGTCGTAATTCGCCAAGCTCATCTAGCACCAATCTGCCAAGGTCAAGGGGAGGTACAGCGGATGGAAAGTCACCAGCTGGGGATAAGCGACACTCCGGTCTATTCGGGTCTAAGGGAATGGGTCATGTTCAGGATGATAGTTCTTCGACCCTTAAATCATCCCACGGCTCCATGTCGGAATTGAAACGCTTCCTAAAAATTGGAGGACACAACAAGATCAAACGCGCCGCCTCACCTACACCATCATCAAAGTCTACAAAGTCCGGATCTGGAAGCAAATCTCCTCCTCACAATAAAACACCTTCACAGCTTCCTTTTGGCGATGATCACGGTCTGGCCTCGAAGTACGGAAAGTTCGGAAAAGTGCTAGGTGCAGGAGCCGGAGGTTCCGTACGACTAATGAGGCGAAGCAGTGATAATACTACATTTGCTGTGAAGGAATTTCGCCCTAGACATTCTTACGAATCGGAAAAAGACTACGCCAAAAAAGTTACAGCTGAGTTTTGCATCGGATCAACTTTACATCATGGCAATATCATTGAAACATTAGATATTATTCACGAAAAGGGAAAATGGTACGAAGTTATGGAATATGCGCCTTATGATTTGTTTGCGATCGTCATGACCGGAAAGATGTCAAGGGATGAGATCAGTTGTTCGTTCCTACAAATCCTTAGTGGTGTTACCTACTTGCATAGCATGGGGTTGGCACATCGAGATTTGAAGCTTGATAATGTAGTAGTGAACGAGTTCGGAATCATGAAGATCATTGATTTTGGTAGCGCAAGCGTTTTTAAATATCCTTTCGAGGGAGGCGTTACTCTTTCAACTGGTAAGTAGCCCATCCTACCCCCTGATCACCATTTTGCTAATTCTATAGGTATCGTTGGTTCCGATCCTTACCTCGCACCGGAGGTTTATGATGAACGAAGATACGACCCACAACCAACAG
This sequence comes from Rutstroemia sydowiana, assembly GCA_000812895.1. NCBI lineage: Eukaryota > Fungi > Ascomycota > Leotiomycetes > Helotiales > Rutstroemiaceae > Rutstroemia > Rutstroemia sydowiana. Next base: position 18,867 of record JWJB01010199.1, on the reverse strand, counting down.
ACATCTGGTCCCTTGCAATCATATTCTGTTGCATGTCACTGCGCCGCTTTCCTTGGAAAATGCCGAGAGTGACTGATAATTCGTACAAATTATTTGCCTCCCAGCCGTCGCCAGGATATCCTCCCCCGGACGACCGGACGAAAACCGATTCTGCCTCAAAAAGCCCTGTGAAAGATTCCGCTGCAAGCTCACAGCCAGATGCCAAACCTACCCCAGCGACTGGAAAGACGGAAAACACAGAAAAGTATGAAAATGGCTGTATCACGGCTGCAGACATCGAGGCCATTGACAAAAAGCCAGAGAAGCCAGAGCCAGGAGCCAAGGATAAACCTGAAGTAATCAAAGGTCCTTGGCGTTTACTTCGCCTTTTACCAAGGGAAAGCAGGCATATCATAGGCCGTATGTTAGAACTTGATCCCAAGAAGAGAGCCACAATGTCTGAAATACTCGATGATCCTTGGGTCAATGATACAGTCATTTGTCGTCAAGAAGAAGGTGGCAGAGTCATCAAAGCAGATACTCATACACATACCCTGGAACCACCGTCATCGCAGCCACCTGCCAAATAACGAAATTTAACGTAGCCTTGGGACGAAATTTGATTTGCATTGTCTGGTTGGGGAATTGGTTGGCTGGGGCGTTTTTTTGGGCATCGGTAATGGCAGGATTCTCTTGGTTCATATTGATAAGATAAGCATGCATGTTAATTATTCGTGCCGTTCATGGAAGATATACAACTTTCCTAGATTTTATTGTGGTGGGAGTGGGGGTGTTGTTAGTAGATTGTATATCCATGGTTTTTAAGATTGGAGGCTGGATGGGTGGGGGTTCTTTTTTATATTGTTTGGGTATCAGATACTTAGTTCTTTTACTATACCTTTTTTTTTTGCTTTTCCGGAGCGGACATTAGATATGGATATGGATGGATGGGTGGAGGGGTTGGTAGGGTGGATGGTAGGATGGATGTTGGGCATTACTCTTTTGCTTGTGGTTCTTTTGAGGGGGGTAGATGGTGGATGGATGGAGAGAAAGTGGCTGATTATTGATTGATCCAAGCGAGAGAGAGAGAGAGAGAAAGAAAGCAAACAAGCAAGCAAGATTAAAGCAAAGCAAAAATCAATAGCAAGAGAAATACTGTGATAGAAACTGCTGGAGTGGGGGTTTAATTGGAAAATTAAATTAAATCAAATTACATAGCGAATGATTGAAAAATAGTATAATGGGAGTGATTGAAATTGTGATGGTGAGTGAGAGTGAGAGTGGGTGAGAGTGATGGTGAGAGTGTGGTGATGGTATGATTTTGTGATAGTGAATAGTGAATGATGTATGGTGAATGGTGAATGCTGAATAAACTCGAATGGAATTGAATGCACCACGTGGCTGCATTATTTTGTATTATATATATAGTTTCACCTGTGTGAAACTATGGGGGAGGAGCTGGAGTTTTGGAGATGCATTGGTAAGATGGAAGTAGGTGAGGGATGGGAGTGGGTTTTTGGGCAGATGATGAGGATGTGAGGAGGGGAAGAGGGATTGGGGTGAATGAGTAGATGGGAGAGAGTGAATGTGGGGTTATGGGAGAGGTAGATTGGTGAGATGGGATGGGATGGTGGGGAGAAGGGTGTGGGTGTGGTTAGTGATGGTTGGATTGGATTGAATGGATTTATGGATTTGTTCTCTTGGCTTGCTTGCTGGCTTGCTTGTTTGTTTCTTTTTTTGACTGCATTTTGGTTTGGTTGAGAGGGGATAGGGTGGGAGGGGATGAGAAGGATGAGATGGGAGGAAGAGATGAGAAGGGAAAGAGATGGGTTGATTTGATTTTTCTTGGCTTGCTTTTTCCACTTCATTTCATTCCACTTCACTTTGAGATGAGAAGGCAAGGGAAAAGAAGAGGTGGGTTAATTGCCCTAATTCGATACACTTTATTGTAATAAGAGAGGTATATATAGTATAGTATATATCACTTGAACACTACACTAGATATGATTCTAAGTGATTAGGTTTTGTGCCTCTCTACTACAGTACTTACTTCATTCTTTTCCTATTCTCTTCCTATTCTGCTACGCAGTTGAATACCGATCAATGCCACTCCATTTAATTAGACTGGCAAGATAAGAAAAGTCTCCTTCGCAAGCCAACCGATTTAATATCAGTTTAATCATACATACGATACCATAACATAACATAGCATGCTATTATGGGAGAATTTATGGGTGATTGCAGGTAGTCCTATTAATATTATAAAAAAGGAAAAATAATATATATATTGTGTAGGTTTAAATCTGAATTTATTAAATACAGGATTTTTACTTTAACCCTATCCTCGGATAAACAATTTTGTTAGGTTTTTCCGACTCGGTAACCCTTTTCCAAGGAAGAAGAAATGTTGGCTTGAATAAGGGTACTGAGGGAATATTTTGAGATAATTATATGTATTTTGCATTGTCCTGTAGTGACCCTTTGTCTCATTGCAGTTGATTGTTGATAGATAATGTTATACAGCTTTCTGGTAGATAGGAAAAGTGCCTCAGATTTGGAGGCTACCTGCATTGTCTGCTGACTCCTAGAGAGAAATAGAGCACACCATTAATCTTTTCATATATTTATAGTAGAAGACTGACGTGCCAAGCTCTTAGGATGATGTCCTCCGCAGCCTGCAAACTCTGCCAACCTTCATCTGGCTGTTCTTTTAGTATCTCCAGCAATATTTAGCTTGAAAAATACCTCCATAATGTCTGCAGACTCTCCAATGTCTTATATCTGTCCTTTATTATGGTTGTATATCCCACAATCTCCAAATAGTCCTTCTTTTTGTCCCTTGTCATGGGAATCGTAGCCTTGCGGGTGATACCAAACAAACGAAAGTGTAAAGATAGTCCATTATTGAGATATGTATGCAGCAAGGTTGTGGTAAATTGGTGTGCCAGTTACCAGTTACCAGCGGATAGCCGCAGTAAAAGTTCTTATCTTGTATATTTTCTTGGCCTCCCTGAATGTACTCCTTGTTAGGTATGTTTCAACTGCATGGATATATTGCTGAAAGAATTAGATAGCTTGACTTGTCAAACCTAGGACCATGTGTTCTTTCCCCTGAACTATCAACAGCTAAATCTTTGTTTCTGATTTTTGTATGTTCACCGGTATGTGCCTAAGGTCTGTAAATTTGGCTCCCCAGTTCCCCCGATCTTTCGAATTTGTTGGCAAGTTTCAAGAATACGCAGTAGCATTGGGGGCGTTTTTTAAGCTGGCTGTAGATGCGACTTCAATCATTCAGGGTGATGGATATCTTCACTTCTGACTCGGGACAGTGGAAGTGGGACTTGGTTGTAGCTGTCGAGGGAATGCTTGGTTGTTACTGCGTTGGGCGTGTTGACTATGTTATCGGTCGCTTTAATCTAGAGTTTGAGGTAGGTTTGGGACTTGAATGTTTGAGTTCGAGAGGTTTGGAATCGATCAAGGTTGCTTTGAGGCTGAGCATGAACTTGAGATAATCTGTAGGCTGTACGTTGTTATGCATAGCTAATGTTTCAATTTTAGAAGACGGTGTTTTCGAGCGGGTTGGCTTGGGCTGTTGAGTTGGCACAATGCCATTGAAGTGAGTACCATAGTTTGAAGCCGTCGCGCTGTCAATATCGGTGCGTGGAGGGGTTTGACCGATGGCGCAGGGAGCTTGTTGACCTTGTTGTTGTTCGCGGAGAGTTTCGAAATTGGTGCAGAGAAGTGAATCGATAGATCTGGCGAAGAGTGCTTGTCGAACTTGATTTAATTCGCAGAAAGCTTTGGAATTGGTGCGTCGCGGGGGCTTGATCGATGGATCTGGCGAAGAGAGCTCGTTGACCTCGTTGTTTGTTGTTTTTAAAGAGCTTTGAAACTGGTGCGTGAGAGATTTGATGGAGAAATGCAATGGAAGGGGGCTTATTGGCATCACTGTTGTAGATCATAGACAGTTTTCGGAGCAATTGTTTCTTCGGATCCTCCTTGGCTTTCATAGCTTCCTGTGGAAGTGTTTAATTATTTTCTGGTGGTTGCATGTCTGGTGGCAGCTGGGACCTGTAAAAGAAGAAGATAAAGGGTTGAGATGAGACAATAGAATGACCACTTGAAGCCATCTAAAGAAAAATGGGAATAGTAATAGGAAAGATGTGTTGTTTGAGATCAGTATTGTATCCTGTCTGTTATTCCAAAGATTGGAATAAATTTAAAGTTCTGTGAACTTTCTAAGGCTTAGATGAAAGACTGGACCGACCGGCCGGCCAAAGAACCACGCCATTGCCAACCTAGGTAGGTACTATAGGTCGACCGAAGGGAAGTTAGCTCATTCCTAATTTGGTAGAACCCCATTTTTATTCTTGTGCTAGTGCCATTGAAGTACCATTTTCATACTTCTCTTCCAACCACAAAAATACTTTTGAACCTCGTTCTCCCTTCTCCCCGAATTTAGATATCTTCTTTTTGATGGATACTAGGTATGTAGCTATTCCTAATCTGAGACATGCAATCCGCCGCTTCTCCAAACATATACCCCTGCAGGTAGTAATGGCAAGGTTGCACAGCACAGACCCCGGTCGGAGATCCCAATTCGGAAGTTCTGTGCGAGTCCATCACCACTACAACCATAACAAGCCAACATAATTTCATCGAATCGGCATGGTTTGGAGCGATAATTGATCCGCTTATCTACAGCTAGAAGAGCATCCTTCCCCTCCTGGCGCCAAAATGCCCCTTGCAACTGCTGATCACCCTCGTGGACAAGATCAAGGCTTACAGGTACTTCTCTATCTCGCCTCTCCACCCCCCATCATCTCACCGCAGTGCTATAAGAGCTTCTGACATAGCAATGCTCATTCTAATTAATTATAGAAATGCAGATAGGATTCGAAAAGCGTTGCTCTACCTCGTCGCATCGATTATGGGCCATTCGCGAGCCTCCAGCCAACAGCGACAGCCATACACTTCTAAACAGCATTGCAGCCTTGGAGGGGACGAACGAGATCATATAATTGTTGCACCCAATTAGCCTTGTTCTGACGTCTTAACTCCTGCTATAGAATGCGGGGCTCGAATGCCGATTTTACTCATAACACCGACAGCTTTTGCAGAGACTCCAAGCTGCCAGCAGCGACAGCAACTCTCATTCGACAACCCGATCAAGCATTACAGTACGAGTTCATACATGGTATTTATGCCCACTTGATTACAGCCATATATTTGAGCTACCTAACCAATAACTTGAAGAATGATGGCCCTTCATTACCATTCTATCTCAATTATTGAGCCAGGAGCGGCGGCAGCCTTGTTCAGCACTCTACTTAGGTATGAATTACGACGTTACGCCATATATAAGAGGTACGTCCACTTGGCTGATTAATGTATTTGAGCTGCCTAACTAAAATTCCAAAGAGGCCCACAACCTTTTTTACTATCCTGCTTTGGAATTCGAATTGATTCTGCTTTGCCTGCTCGAGACCTACCGAATGTCTCTCGATGGAGGCAGAATTTAGAAATGCCCAACGAGCCCAGATATGTATAGAGCCAACAGATCTACCCGTTGATATGTAGCAAGCGATAGGGTGCCAAAATCTGTGCATCTCCTGCGATCTACGATAGGACTAGGCCTACATGTCGAGGACATACCTACACATTCAGAGTATATACACAGGACTAGAAAACAGTTTCCTGAATTGCCCTAATAATCGCCGTCTATTTTTGGCATATCACACGGTTCAAGAAAGAGCAATTTCGAAGGCTAGTGCCGATCGTCGGGATTTTCACGGGCACTAAGAGCAGAATCATCGATCATGAAGATAGAAAACAATTATCAGTATGCAAATCAAAGTTGAAAATTTGCTGAAGGAAAACTAAAACTTCAAGTATTTATTGTTAAAATCGAAGAGTCGAGAAGAAAGTTCTTCAAAATCTGGGCGCGAATGTGATCCGCAACCTTTTCAAATCACTAAATGAGTTGCCAGAAAGAGGATTGTTTCACTAACACGAACCACAAAATTTGAGAAAGACAGCCTGCACTCTAGAGGATTGTCAAAAAGTAATATAACCCCTCTCTTATTCAGGGAATCCAACGATAATGCATGCACATGAACCAAGTTGCAGTTAGAACGTGAACAGAGAAGTTTACTTTCAAAATCATACACAATACGGCCGCTGGAGCACATCGCTCGCAGACTTCTGCTAAGTTCTAGTTCCAGGGGCGCACATAATTGCCATCTTGAAATTTTGATATAGTTGTACCTAGCGAGTCGGCTTCTTCGTTACGTATCACGCCCGTTGAGCAAAGGAATCACCAGCAGCAAATTGGAGGATATAGAGATCTGACCACAAGATGGATGCAGAGCAACTCGGATTTTATGATTGAAGGCTTATCTCGCGAACCTCGTGAGCGAAGGTAGGTATCTAATCTCGATGTTGCCCGGTCACCAATCAACTACTAATGCCTCTAAAGTTCTTCTAGGCATGCACTGCTTTTGTAGTCCCACTGTGGTTGGCGTAAGATTGAGACTTTTCCCACCAGATAGCCCCAAACGCGTAAATCCGAAAGCTATAGCTCTTGCAGTCCGTTACTGTATGCCACTTTCAAAACCCTTCTGTGGTTAAGTTCGAGAAGTTCGCAATTCTTCAGCTGTTTCCTAAAATCTCATTGCTAGGCCTACTGGCATGCGCAGACTATCGATCGTTCGTCTAGTATCGCTTAGGGTCCCTGGAGTCGTCGTGTATACCTTATATTACTGGCTCCCCATGCAAGATGTCTAGTCCATGTCCAATCAACATATGCTCGTTCTATCCACATATACCTACCAGTCCTTGTTGGGCCTTTGCGGCATGGGCTCCCTTCTCAGAATGTCCCATCACTTGTGCTATATCCTGGATTTTGGCGTTGTTCTGTTTTCGATCTTTCACGAAGTACGTCGGTCGTTGTTGGGTATAATGCGGGTTCGTATTGAGATCATCACGTCTGCTTGAGCGCCGCGTTAGCGTTTGTTTACGTGATTGTTGCGGAGCCAAGACTAAGAATAGGATGGCTTGATTCTCGTTGATGTTGTTCAAGCTCTGCCAAAACATGGATTTGGATTTGGTGTGGCTTCCCCGGAAGCGATATGTCGTATAAGCTGCGATGTATGCGGGTAGACATCCCCAAACTCTTTCCACGCGTTTCAAGGATGTGCAAGGCATGTAAATTACTTGACGACACCAGCGGGAATCTGTCAAGCGCGTTTGATTCGGTAAGGACCCTTGGGTGTTCTAGATCTTCTCAGGTTTGGGAGCGAACACTTACCTCATTCTAGCGATTGCCGAGGGTTCCTCAAGCGCTCTTAGTTCCCGGCGACTTTGCCCTCACACTGCCTCTTTAATACGGCAGTTCATAGTACGGCTTCGTTCTTGGCGTCAGTGAATTCAATTGCAGTTAGCCAGTATAGGTACTACCGTCTTCAGGCCATCTGTAAAACCTTGGTCCCCGCACACTACGAGCGACAACTTTATCCCCGCTTTGAGTTGTTTATTTTATTCACTTAAATTTAGTACCACCAAATTGAAGGAGATATCGGGAGATATTGCTGGAGCCAATTTAAAAAACCCCGCGCATACTCAACCTGTTTTGACCTTTCCCCCCTTCTCTTCCTTCTTCAACCTCCACGCAGAATATCTTGGAGCACGAAATAAAAAAATCCTTTTCAACCTCTACCTCTTCTTTCTATCATAAATAAATTTGACTAAAAATAAAGCAATTCCTATTTTCTTTTCGTACCTTTTCTCTCAAGATTATATTGCTGGAGTACGGTCTTCAGATTTCCAGTTTGCTTCGATCTTCTTTGCGCAGCTTGAGCATATATCACACACAACAAACCAGCCAACTTGACACTCCCCAATCCCAAATCTGATTTTTACGAGCAGAGCAAAGTTGATATCGTTTTGATATTATCGTACGTACAATTAGCATTATTTTCTCACAGCTCGTCTTCAGGTCTATCGCAATCAACTTCTGTCGCTTGCTTCGTTTCGTCGATATGGTCCACAAACAAGAATTTAACAACCACGAAACCACAAGATGCTTTCGCAGACTTACATTGCAGACCTACCTGAATTTGCAGCAAACCGGCAATAAGATATTCTTTTGCTTAGATTGGTCTAACAAAGCAGCCTTTTTTTTATGCAAATACACCCGTGTGGTAACTAACGATTCAGTAGGTCTTTTAGACCTTTCTAGAAATTCTTTCTCTGTGAGTAATTTACCGTTTACCGTTTACCATGCTGTCAATGCAGCTTGCCCCTCAGTTTTTACTTGCTTTTGATGGCAATGTTTCTGCCATCACGTGTGGCGTTTCATCGACACTGCACAAACCCGCAGCACCCTGCCTATTTTGGATGAGCAAACGGGCTAAGATTGATAGGCAGCTTTTCCAAAGCTCTAGAAGGATCTTTATTAAGGTATGTTGCAACGATCGTCCTTTGTTATCTTAAATCTTCAAAAGCATCTTCTAACTTTCTCCCTTCTTAGATATCAATATTCTTTAGAATACAAATCGACTATACACATTGTTCGTACTTTTTGTTTTCAGTTCCTCCTTCATTTTCCCAACCACCTACCTGTTTTCGCTTCCTCTCTACAACATCACAATGGCTACTCAAGTCATGCTCGACACTATGAAGCTGCCCGAATCTCCTGATTCCCCCAAGTCTCATTGTGATACCGTCGACACGGAAATGACATCCCCACTAACTTCCACCGGTGATGATAGCAGTCCGTGCATATCGTCCCCAAAGGTAGTTGCAGAAACAACACCGTCGAAAATGGATCAAAACGCATACAGAGCAGCCAGAGAACGTGATGAGAGAATTCGACAAAATGCCGCGCAATTTGTCAACCCAAATGTCAACAATTGGCGCCGCCAGTCTGTGCACGATCCTGCCAGCTCTGCAGGCAATCCCATGAGCCCATTTCCTTCTGTTGGAGAAGGTTATATACCTATAAATCTGGTCCGACCAGGACCAGTATATCCGCTTCCAGAGCAGCTAAATGCTGCATACGCCTACGGAATTCGTCGCTCGGATGGAAGTTACACGAGGCTGCTTCCTGCAGACGAGCTTCCGCAATTGAACAACATTCCTCGTCATCAAGGTCCAGAGGGCTTGATCATTGTCCCAGAATTAAGACATCCTTCTCCTAAGCCCGATGGCCTAGCTGCATTAATCCCCAACCACGTAAGTCATAGAATGATTACAAGTATACCCTTACACGCTGACATTTGTTTCCTAAAGATCGTCGCTAAGCTCCCTCAACTTCCACCGAACAGAGCTAAAGGCGAACAACGTACTAGAGGAAACGGAGATCAGACACAGGTAAGCAGATGGTTCAGGACTGATTTACCAACTTTGAAAAAGCATACTGACATATGTAAGATGGCCATTGACACTATAGTCGCATCGGCTAGCCCCACGCCGATGTCAATCCAAACTGCTTTGGTCCCAGCGGCAGTTCCCATCACTCCTATGCGACGCGAGAAGATTTACTGCGACAAGTGGGTGCATGAGGGAACATGTGCCTTTACACAGGTGGGGTGTAAGTACAAACATGAGATGCCAACCGACAGAGCCACCCAGGTCTCTCTCGGTTTAAACCACGGTGTACCAAACTGGTACCGCCGAGCAAATGGTATGACGTTATCTCCCCCACCGCCACAAGCAACGGCAACGGCTACGGTCACAGCCACGGCCACTGCGACGGCTCCTATCACTGCCGGCCGTACTTCTCAGTCTTGGCGCAGACATGAAGCCGGTTCAATGTCCAGCCTCTCGGCTGCACATTGCTTGAACAATCGTGGTAAGTTGTTTGTTTCCGTTTCCACCATCTGGCTAACATGAACACGTAGACCGACAAAACTCGTTCGGACCGATCGCCCCTCCTGCTGCAAGACGTCTTACAAGTCCTTCTCACTTCATGGGACAAAATTCCTTCGGTCCTCTCCTGCAGGAAGAAGAGGCGGAGTATGATGATTTTCACGGTCAAAATTTTCGTCATCACTATAATGGCAACGAGGATTGATTGATATCGAGCACCGCCGTCTCATCTGTCATGTTTCACTGCAACTCTCTTGCCGCCTTCTCGATATATTTGTCACTTCACCCGATACTACTTCTGACCAAATCGCTCTTTTACAATGATGGTCTCTTCAACGATTGCATTGGCTGGATGGTACTTTGGAAAAAATACCTCAAAATTTCTTACTTCACTCTCTTTCTTTGACGCGATTTATTTACAACTCATACTTCCTACATTACGCGCATTATGATGAGACGAATTGCTTCGAGATGATTTTGCCCAGGTGGTATATGTATCGAACCAGCGAAGTTAACGATGGACATTTTGCTCATATTGGAAGCCATTGGGGTTTTATAGAACAGCTTACTCTATGGGCACGCAGCTTATCTGCACCTGTTACAGAAAAGTTTCATACAACTATGATTTGTTACCCTCACTTTTGAAACTGGCTTATATAAGGCATTGTGATCCCACTGATTAATGACTTTATAAATTTATACAAATGCAGGCCAAAGGTGTGGTGGGTCACCCACCACACCTTCGCACACCCACCGTGGGTGTGCGTAGACCCTTCATTATACGATTTACACAGCTAGCTTCTGACACTTATACTGAATGAAATAGCAGGTTCAATGCTTTTGCATCAGCTATTAGAGAATACTATACCTCAACACTTCTTATTTGTAGTCAGTGAAAAATGTCCAATGTTAGGGATCATACGAGGGAACGGAAGGCTTTTATTCCTTTGTGGCTGGAAGTGGGCAGCCGTGAAGGAATAATGAGGCTGGCGATGTAACGTTGATTGAAGCTACCAATGCAGTCTATTGGATACAATTGTCCCGCGCTACCTTACAGCAGATACCACCCTATGTGCAGCTACTCATAATGATAAGAAGGCATTTCGGGCTGGAACATTCAAAATACATGTTAAAACACAGATGATGTTCCAGGCTTGGTGGCAGATCTTCACGAGTACCTTCCCAAAAATAGACGTGTTCTCCGGGGGTGCGACTGGGAGAGCGGAGACTTGGACTTATGTTCGAATGAAGGTGTCTAATTTGGCTGCTGGCGCTGTAAACTTGGGCGAAGGCTTTGAGGCATGCGAATCAATAATGCAAGGCATTTTTAAGCTATAAAAACCGTTCTTAGGTTTGCCGAAATCTATTGCGTAATATAGTTGATGGATGGGGATGTGAAACGATGAAATATTAAATATTATGATAGACTGGAATAAATCCTGATGTTCAAACAACCTTGATATGAATGAGTATACATGTGCCCATATTCTCGTCATGTCATTTGGGCTCATCCTCCATGAGCTGACTTTGAACCGAACACTCATCTTCTTTTAACCTCGACCTCGAAAACAAAACAAGGCCAGATACGGTAGAAGTTGACCTCTACATTTTATTGCAACAACAACAACAACAACTTTCTTTTATTCTTTTTTCTATATAGTTAATCATTTTGCTGTTGGTAATTTCCTTCCTGTCCATGCAATATCAAACATGGTAAGCAACGCATGAATTCTGACAAAGCCATGATAATATCCAAAAAGGATTTGAACCGGTATAAGCCAAATGTCCCTTGGGTTTCGCATATAGAACCCAAATGGTTTTATAAGCTTCGATAGAAACAATATAGATAACAAATATGTATAGTGAAGTGTTGATCCATATCCAGACCTGTGAAGAGTCCAGAACATCAGTGGATCATAGATTATGGCAATGTTTACCATAGAAGAGAGGAACATGGCATAAGAAGTCCACGGATACCTCCCCCAACAAACGCCGTCGTAGAGCATAGACAGAAGATTACTGCGCCAGGTTGAACGAGCCCAGCGCACCAACTGACTGGGTAATCTCGAGGAGCCGCGGGATCCTGCGCCTATACTCACCACAATACGACCTTCGGGTCTGTTATGAAAAACGGTTTTCCAACCATAATTAACCATGTATCGAGTAATGAAATTATCGTCGTCCACATTTAGAGGGCCTCTGCCTACAAATGACTCGTTGAGAAACTCGTCTCTGAAACTGCGAGCTTGAACGATTTCCGTTCGAACTAATCCCGTGCGACCCGATATCACAAATACCCCACCGTCGATGTTATACGTGGATGTACATTCGTAGTTGTGCCGATCAAGGTAGATACAACCGATGAAATTGGTAATGGATTTCCAAAGAGTGTTTCCTCGATCCCGGACCACACGCTTCACCGTACCAACTATGCCTACCTGTGAATCTTCGAATTCGGGTAGCACGCTTTCAAGGAAGGTATCGGGCCAAATGACAGAGTCATCAGTATAAGCGATGATTTCGGTGCGTGCATATCGCGCAGCATGCACGAATTGCGCCCGCTTGGATGGGTTATATAGTGCTACCACATCAATTTTTGTTCCACTTCTTACTCTGGTTTGGGATTTCAAGAATTGTGCGACAACTTTGTGTGCTCGAATTAAGTTTTCGGTGCCAACGGTCGAAATGATTATCCTTGCAGGCGCATTGTCATATTTCGTCTGCACGCATCGGAGGAAATCTCTTCCAAAGTCACCTACGGTGGGTACGATGACGGTGACATCTTCGCTTTTAATAGACGGTCCTAGAAGACGAGGCGCGGTTGCATCTTTCCACGTATATGCGTACAGGTGTACGACAACCTTCAAAAATTTGAAGCAAAAGAGACCTACGAAAGCCGCAAGCCATGAATTGCTGAATACGGTACCGAAGATAGTATCTATAAGCCCCCAAAAAGATTCGGATGTTCCAAATCCTACCAAGGTTCCTACGTAAAGAGGCGTCCAACTGAATAGCAATAAGAGAGTTTTCAGTCCCCCAAGAATAGACCCTTTGGAGAAAGATATGAAACCGTAGACGGCGACGGCGACTGCTATGATAGCCAACTGATTGCTAGTCCACTGCTCTCTATCTGGTGAAAATAGAAGATCCGCAAGGTCGGAAAACATCATTATAGAGGAAAGTTAATATTTGTATTTATATTGATATATACAAATAAAAAATGGGAATATTTGATCTTGTTCACAAAGATAGGAAACACAGCACCGCTAAAAGGGGTGAGGCATTGGGAAGAGCAGTCAGATCAATTAACTGAGAAAAGTCTGACAATGAGAAAATCTATCACTAAATACGTCGAGACGAACAAATCGCCCTTCTAACGTCATTGTAGCCAAAAACGGGTGCAATTTTGATCTCATTTATCATATATCCGTAAAGACTTTGTCCCAATTGTATGGTGAGGCGATCTGAAGAAAGAGGTGGATTCTCCTCCATGGCCGGAAAGATCTTGGAAAGAAGTGCTTAGAATAAAGAAGGTGGATTGTTTAGATAGTTCTTCAAAGACTTGAAGGAGGACCTCATCTACCGAGTTTCGCCAAAAACGATCAAGTATTTAGCGAGTAAACTTTGGCACTGCAGTTCTTTATAAGTAATGTTTGGATAAAGCTTCATTATAATCATATCTAGGAAAGTAGAGCGGGTTTTATAACGTGATTGGCTTGACAAAACAACACCCACTTACGAATTAGCAGTTACTTGTCAATCCTTTGTCCCTTTCAAATAACAAACCATAAAGTAAACATAACATGATTAATTCATCGTTCATAAGAGCCTTATGATACTTATCAAAATCTAAATCATATATATATACGGCCATATGTCCATATCAGCACCCATGATAAAGGAGGGAATGGGGACGGAGAACAGGACAGCTAAATTGTTGAACATAGCGATTCAGATCATATTGCTGTTATAGATACATTTCAAAGAATGGGAATGTCATTTCGTGCAGTAAGAATATACTTATACTCCTGAAGCTATTTATTCATCTGCTGAAATGATGAAAACTCGAAAAGGTTGCGAAGATATACAGAAACTGAAATGTTAAAGTGGTTCCATAAACATTACCCCAGAGAAGATTTGGTAGAACACTAGTCGAGAAACCTTGCAGTAGAGTTTAAAGTACGTACAAGATTGGAAGATGGAAAAGGTATCATATTTAGGATTAAAATAACATGGTCTATACATAGAGACTTCCTGATTGCCTCCTGATTAGTGTAAACCTCTATTTAATCGACGCCTTGTAATGCATGGTCTTCTGCTCCACTACTCCGTTTCCTCCGTGTCCTCCAACCCGTGTAAATGCTGTTTAGGATTAATAATCTCCGATATGTATGGGTATGTGTCGTGAAGGTCGTTACAAATCGTTGATACTGCACCATATCTTTCCGAAGATGCGAAGATCGAAGGTCCGGTGAATGGGAAGAGCAACGCATTGTTGTGTCAAAATCGAGAAAAAAGGTGGTGGGCCTTTCAAACGAATCTTCCCCTCTTTCCACCCCCACTAGTCGAATCTCTGCCATGTCCCAAATTGCCAATATCGAAAAACTCGCCAAGGTTTATCTTTCTTTTCTGACCTGCTCCCCTTCCGATCGAGGTTGAAGGTCTTGCATTGACCCGCGATGAGTGGTTGTTGTATCTGGAGTTATTGGATCGTGTCGGTCGGGCAATTGTAATCGCGGAAGCTTGATTGGTATTATGCTGAACGACAGAACTTTCGTGTCCTTGAGAGCGATCCTTATCTGATAGATCCAGATCCGAAAGTAGAATATCGGGATCCGGGTAAGCGTAAGATGACCGGAAGGTAAATGAGCTTTGCGGTGGAATAATTGAAGGGGTGACAGAATCAGGAGTTGGAGTAACAGTAAGTGGCGGAGATACCGACGGTTCGGCTCTAGCAGGAGAAGCTGTCCTTGTCGATCTAGCAGTAGTAGTTTGCTGGTTCTGTACAGAAGGTTGCGCTCTCGCTGGTGATGATGCCCGATCTACCGTTGCTGAGATTTCGTCATCGCTTTCATTGTGTGATGCCGAGTCTCGACCACCGTCTAACCTTTCCGTCGCCCATCGTCGAATTTTCCAGCCCTCTCCATCGCTCAAACCAATATCTTGTTTGTCCAAATATGACAACAATTCATCGAGTGCATCTTGATATCCTTCAGCCCTAGCTCTGCCCTGATCCCCTGCGGCCGTTTTGTAAAGTTTTGTTACCGATAAGGCGGCGGCTCTGAATGCAGCAAGAAGTTGCTCGGGGGGTTCGCTGGGCTGTTGCTTCGGCGGAGATGTACCCCCTGGGAGAGATGTATTTAGTGATCTCATAGAGTCCATGATTGTTGATGAATGTGTATTTGTGCAGATACTTGTGACAAAGAGAGACTAGTCAGCAGGGTTGTTCGGGTCCATGCAGCAAGATTAAATTATTCTTGAAGTTGGGGTTACACTACCTTATTTTATTGACAGACACACAGGTCGTAGTCGAAATAAATATGTTGTTTGCGCCTTCAGTAAAGTACGTATCTTGTTGTAACAGAAGTTGGAACAATTTACGAAATATTCCAGTAGTTCGTAATAATCGACGAACGTACTTGTATATTCTCTTTTTTCTTCCCTCCAGTTCTATTTGCTTGAAAGAGTTGGTGATCATCGGAGCGGAATAACAGATAGCTCCGTGTGGTTTTATTTACAGGGGGCTAACTCTTTTTGATGCGCGTTCACCTTGAACTTTCAATCACGCAGTATCCAAACTCCATAACGCGAAATCCACCTTAGATTTTTGCAAACTGCAATTCCTGTCAACGAAACCATCAACCATATCAACGACTTCGCGGTTCCCATCATTAACACGACTGAAATCCCTTCTACCTCATTGATTGCGATAGTATTTTAAAAAGGCATAAGGATTCTACTCAAGGAATTTACCCTGATCAGGGTTGAAGTTATTCACAATGGCGCCAACTCGCTCTTCACGCGCAAGTGCTGTGAACACAGACACAGATACTTCGATGGCAGATGTATCGGACGATATTAAGCAACTTCCTGTCGATCCCATGGTACGTTTATCAAGCCATCAATCACCCTCACCTCATTGTGAAAAATTTCTGGTTGTTTTATATGGAGGTAGTGTGAGACTAATTACTGCTGCAGGATGTCGACGAGACGCCAGATTACACGGAAGATTCTGATACGAACCCAAATACCACTGCGAGCAGCGTCATGGGTGATGCATTAACAGCAGATGGACGAAAACGCAGATCAGAAGCTACCCAGCTACGTCGAAGTGTATTCGGCAAGAAGCATGATCGTCTTGGCGAATCTAAGGTATGCTGCTGCAGATAAGAGCAAGGATCGTCAACATTGACTGATTCGTAATTTAGGAAGATGATTCTATTCGAAGATTCCGATATCTTTTGGGTTTAACAGATCTATTCAGGCATTTCATCGAGACAAATCCAAATCCGCATATCCAGGAAATAATGCACGAGATTGACCGTCAGAATGCGGAGGCCGAGAAAACCAAGAAAGTGGCCGACAAAAAAAGTAGCACAGCCAACGAGAGACGCCGAAGAACGGAGGCAGAGGAAGATGCCGAGCTTCTAAAGGATGAGAAGGTCGGCGGGGCTGCAGAAACGGTATTTAGAGAGTCGCCAGGTTTTGTTCAAGGCCAGATGCGCGACTACCAAGTTGCTGGTTTGAACTGGCTGGTTTCTCTTCATGAAAATGGTATCTCAGGTATTCTCGCTGATGAAATGGGTCTGGGAAAGACATTACAAACAATTTCTTTCTTGGGATACTTGCGGCATATCATGGGAATCACTGGCCCTCATCTAGTTGTCGTCCCGAAATCTACACTCGATAACTGGAAGAGAGAATTCGCTAGGTGGACGCCAGAAGTCAATGTTTTGGTTTTGCAGGGTGCCAAGGACGAGCGTGCTTCTCTAATCAATGAGCGACTTATTGACGAGAAGTTCGATGTGTGCATTACAAGCTATGAAATGATCTTACGGGAGAAATCTCATTTAAAGAAGTTTGCCTGGGAATATATTATCATTGATGAGGTAGGTCATTCATTTCTATGGATAGTTGAGTCCAATACTAATCGATTAGGCGCATCGAATCAAAAACGAAGAATCATCTTTGGCTCAAGTTATCAGATTATTCAATTCTCGAAATCGCCTTTTGATCACAGGTACTCCATTGCAAAACAATTTGCATGAATTGTGGGCTTTACTCAACTTCTTACTCCCTGATGTGTTCGGTGATTCCGAGGCATTTGATCAATGGTTTTCCGGTCAGGGAGAAGATCAAGATACAGTTGTTCAGCAATTACATCGTATTCTACGCCCTTTCTTGCTTCGACGTGTCAAGGCTGATGTCGAAAAGAGTTTGTTGCCAAAGAAGGAGATTAACTTGTACATTGGCATGTCTGACATGCAGGTCAAATGGTACAAGAAGATCCTGGAAAAGGATATCGATGCCGTCAATGGAGCTGGTGGAAAACGTGAGTCGAAAACACGACTTTTGAACATCGTCATGCAACTCAGAAAGTGCTGCAACCACCCTTATCTATTTGAGGGTGCTGAGCCGGGTCCACCTTATACTACCGACGAGCATTTGGTTTTTAACTCAGGGAAGATGGTCATGCTGGATAGACTTCTCGTTCGCATGAAGAAAGCTGGTAGCCGTGTGCTAATTTTCTCTCAAATGAGCAGACTTTTAGACATTCTAGAAGATTATTGTGTCTTTCGTGAATACAAATATTGCCGAATCGATGGAAGCACAGCTCACGAAGATCGTATCGCAGCCATCGATGATTACAATAAGCCTGACAGCGAGAAGTTTGTCTTCCTTTTGACTACTAGAGCTGGTGGTCTCGGTATCAACTTAACTAGTGCCGACATTGTTGTGCTTTATGACAGCGATTGGAATCCCCAGGCAGATCTTCAGGCCATGGACAGAGCCCATCGTATTGGACAAACAAAGCAAGTTGTCGTATATCGTATGGTCACAGAAAATGCGATTGAAGAAAAGGTTTTAGAGCGTGCTGCTCAAAAACTTCGCCTTGATCAACTTGTCATTCAGCAAGGACGAGCACAGATTGCAGCGAAGGCGGCTGCCAACAAGGATGAATTGCTCAACATGATTCAACACGGAGCTGAGAAGGTCTTTTCAACCAACGGTCCAACGGGCGCTCTTGCCGAAAAGGGAACGGATCTCAACGACGACGATATCGATGCAATCTTGAAACACGGAGAGAAGCGTACCGCGGAACTCAATGCGAGATATGAGAAGCTTGGTATTGATGATTTGCAGAATTTTACATCCGAATCTGCTTACGAATGGAATGGTAAAAACTTCAGCAGCCAGAAGAAAGATATTGGTATTAATTGGATCAACCCTGCCAAACGTGAGCGCAAGGAACAATCTTATTCGATGGACAAGTATTACAAGAATGCATTATCCACCGGCGGTCGTGTTGCTGATCCAAAGCCAAAGGCGCCCAAAGCGCCCAAGCAAGTTACTGTTCATGACTACCAATTCTTCCCTGGAACATTACGAGACTTACAAGATCGCGAGACGGCTCATTTCCGCAAGGAAATTGGATATAAGGTTCCATTGCCAGAAGGTCCAGAAGAGGATCTCTCAGATCGCGAGGCCGAGCGCAATCTGGATCAACAGGAAATTGACAATGCAACTCCTCTCACAGAGGAAGAACAGGAAGAGAAGCAGTTACTTTCTCAACAAGGCTTCGCTGAATGGAACCGTCGCGACTTTCAACAATTCTCCACCAGCTCCATTGACGGCATCGATATCCTTTTCCAGGATCTTCTTGTACCATTTGACCTGCATGTCAGACATTCCAATGTACAAGTTAATCCCCTTCTTTAGCAACAAACTCTTTTCGACATCAGCCTTGACAACTCGAATCAAGAAAGGACGTAGAATACGATGTAATTGCTGAACAAC
>JWJB01010198.1:0-19844 GCA_000812895.1 Rutstroemia sydowiana | reverse complement strand
TGGAGGGATGGATGGATGGATGGTATTGCTTGAAATGAAAGGAAATGGGAGGAATTGATTTAAGAAGGAAGAAAGGAATGGTTATGTGATTGATGATGGATTATGCATGCATGAATGGATGGATGGACGAAATACCAATCAATAAGCCAGAGTGGGATTGGGACGTGAAACCTGTTAAAAGCAAATTAGGCTAGGCTAGACTAGGCTAGAAGAATATACTGTCGTCAACCCTTATTTGTGACTACTTGATTGGTGATTTGTATGTGTATGTGATGTGGTATATGCAACCCAAAGGAAAAGGGAAGTCGGGTCCATTATATAAAAGTAAAATGATCACTGTATATATCGGAGTGATTCCGTGCGACGTGGTGGAGATATAGATATAGATATGAATGGAGGGGAGGTGCTATTGGTATTGGTATGTATGTGATATATGTTGGTATGAATGGGGAGTGTAGATATAGATAGTTTAGAGATAGGTAGATGTATTTGTCGGTGTGTTTTTATGATGGTGGGTAGATGGGTAGATGGGTAGAGGGAGGGAAATAGGTGGATTGGTGGATGTTATAGATATATTGCTGAGAGATAGGTAAAGGTAGAGAAGGTGGAGAAGATGTGGTGTAGAAAGATGTAGATATAGATATCAGCAATATGAATATCAATCCATAATTAAACAAGTTTTTAATTTTACAAGGAAAAGTTAGAAAATGAATAACCCCTGGGGATGCAATGAGATGAGACGAGAGAATAAGTGAGTGAATAAATAAAAAAGATAGAGATACTATAGATAAAAATAAACCAATATACATCCGTATAAGAAAAATCGAAAGGAAATAGCTGATAAATAAGATGGAGTCAAATAACTTAAGTTAGCGTTACCGGGATCCAAGCCAAATTGAGGTCACCGGGAATCATAAATCATCACCGGGAGTTAAACCTTACATGGGTATCAAGTCAGCAAAGGTTAAATACCTAAAAGCTCACCGGAAAACAAATCAATGGATGAAACAGAGAAATAGCAGCAATTATATCAATTCTACATTCATCATCATCATCAACTTCCTACACAATCAAAAAAACATACATTCCATCATCATTTCATTCTTTTCTTTTCGTACCAGCTCAGTTCACTTCATTTCATATCATATGATATCATATCATGACACGTCACGCTAGTACCAATTCCAGTCAGTGCCTCTGCTCAATAGAAACAGAACGCACACATCATGATTTCCATTTCCATTCCATTTCATTTCATTCCTTCATCTCCTCCACTATCACAACCAGCATTTCCTCTGCCTAACCCCCCCACCAACCAACCACCTTCCTCCCACCATCGCATCCAATCCCAAATAAATCGAAGTAGGAGCTTTCAAGCTACCATACTCTATCCCATCTTCCTATCATAACATTCGAAGTCATCTGAACTCCGTGAGAATCAGGAGCTTTCAAGCTACCATGTCTCAAAAGTCTTGAAAAAAGTAAAATAAAAAAGTAAGTCGAAGAAAAACCTCTGAAAAGATGTAAAAACGCCTTTGATGTGCCGGGGGTGGTGGTAAAAAACTTCAAATGAAAAAAGGGGGAATACATGACGGTGAATCTTTCGCTAATCGTTGGTCACATCGTTGGGGAGGAACGGGCATAATTTGGCGTTTATTCCGCATCGAAAAGAGTGATTTTGTTCGTGCCTTTGGGGTTAATGGTGCGGGTTGAATCGTTGATGACGACAATGTCAATTTGTATTAGAAGTCGTAGGGGATTTTTGAGTTGCTTGAAAAGAATAGCCTGGACTTGCAAGCTAGAGGATTTGTCGACTTCAAAATTCG
Source organism: Rutstroemia sydowiana (assembly GCA_000812895.1). Lineage (NCBI taxonomy): Eukaryota > Fungi > Ascomycota > Leotiomycetes > Helotiales > Rutstroemiaceae > Rutstroemia > Rutstroemia sydowiana. The sequence goes on along the minus strand of JWJB01010198.1, from coordinate 18,018 downwards.
TCTACATATCCATCGAATCTCCACCATTGGCGAAGTTGAAGTTACCGGATTGTTCATTAGTGGTACCGAATCCGAAGGTGTTGTTGGTAACTTGTGGTTGGTCAACAGTATCTGCGGCTTCCTCCTCATCGGAGAAGTACTTCTCGATCATGTTGTATGCCTTCATGTAGATCTCCTCGTTTGCGTTGGTTTGGCAGTCATGGATCTTCTCCATACCGTGACATTCCTCGATGAACAAAGCATAACGGTTGATGCTTTCTGATCCTTCTCCCGCGGCATCCTTGTCCATCTCTCCAACCTTCAAGATGTTCTCTAGACCATCCAAAGCGACTTGAATGATCTTGTTATCGGGACAGGCCAAGAGATCGCAAAGTGGCTTGATGCAACCTTGGGTTACCAAGTAACGGATCTGTTCTGGCTTTTGAAGACCACCAGAGGTGGCGTTGGAAATTGCCCAACAAGCTTCTTTGCGAGTCTTAAGGTCCCCGTTGGACAAAAGGTGGATAAGGGGTGGGATGATGTTGGCATCAATGACGGCTTGAATCTGAGTCGAGTTACCAGCAGTTACGTTGGAAATTGTCCAGCAAGCCTCCTTGCGGATACCATCTTTGCCCGAGCTCAAAAGAGACAATAAAGCTGGAAGCGCTCCGCAGTTGATGATGACTTGAGTTTGGACATCATCACCAGTAACAATGTTTCCGACGGAACGAAGAGCAGGAGTCTGAACCGAGGTAGAAGCATGCATTAACAATTCGACGAGACGACGAGGGATACCGGCTTCGATGACGGCTTGGATTTTATCATTGGCACCGTCCGAAAGGTAAGAGATTGCCCAGCATGCATCGATCAAAACTTCATCGTCCAAAGAGTAAACAAGCTTAGCCAATACTGGTAAAGCTGGCAAAATCTGCTGTAAATGTCAGCTTAGTATAAAACGTGAAGATAGGGTCAATTAGGAGATTCTTACGGTGGACCAGTCAGGCTGGGGTGTCTTGCCACGGCAGAAGTTGCTCAGGGTCCAAGTAGCATTGCGAAGCATACTCAATTTCCTGCTATCACCCAACAATGAGAGAAGTGGCTTAAGCGCACCACAACCCAAAACATAATCTCTGCATGATGGGCTATCACCAGCAATATTTCCGAGCGCCCAGACAGCTTGTTCCCTGACATCAGGTTCGTGACTACCAAGTAATTCGACAAAAATTGGTACGGCGCCAGCCTCGATAACGACTTGTGTTTGTTGAGCCGAACCAGATGCGATATTTGTAAGAGCCCAGGCCGCCTCGAATTGTACAAGGGTATGAGGAGATCGAAGGAATTCGACGAATCGGGACACAACACCGGTTTTAATAACTTCTTCGATGGGAGGATTCCTTTCCTTTGAAAGTAACTTTCTGAATTTTGTTGTGGCTTGGATCTGCAAATCGATTTGTTCGGAGAAAACGCCTTGCACCATTTGTGGGAGGTCCTCGTTCAACTATAAAATAAAACGAAATTCTTGATTAGCACATGGTACAGATACCGGATAACTGATAAGAAATCAAATCAAAACGGTTAAGTTGTGTAACCCCGCTCAGCATGAAAAACTTGATAATAAAAACTTTTGGATGAAGTTCAATCGCGAAAGCAAAAGAAACAACTCCATCAGTTTAGGCGGCGGTTACTACCCCACCAAAAGTAAAGTAGTAAAGTAAACAGTGGGAAAGTGAGCGTAGCGGGTTTTGCAACTTGGTCGTGGTGGGGTGTTTTGAAAGACAAAAATAGTGACAAAGTTACATCTTGCTTAAAAAGATGAAGCAGACTGGATAAAATAATAGTTTGCGATCTTAAAAACTTACCTGACTTTCTGTTGGAGGAGTATCATCGTCGCTGTCAGGTTCGGCGCCCAAAGCAGCACCTGGTCGTTGATCTCCAGTTGCGATACCTCTTCTCTTTGCAAGATTTTCATCACGCTTGGCTTTGCGAATTTCGACTTGTTGTTCCTCACGACGTCGTCTCAGCACCTCTGATGTGAAAGCACCTTTCGCCTTGAACGTTCGGCGATGCTCTGGAATGTAACGTTCAGCCATAATTGCGAAATGACTGAGAGCGCTTTGCTTTTTGAGAATGGATTTTTGAAAAGGTACCGAAAGAAGAAATTTTCTCCTAGTCAACGACGACTTAACAAAAAGAAAAAATGAATAACCTCAAGATAGTATTGAATAAGTTTCCAAATTTGTTGATACTATTCTCAAAAAAGAGAAATTTATAGAAGTTTCCTTTGGAGTTTTGATTGAATTAGGAAGAACTTAAGAAAGGTTCCAAAAAAGAGATAGTAAAGGTAAGAACCGTAATAAACACTTTCCATTCTATACTAAAAACGGTAAGGTGCTTAACTTCTTACTTGATCTTACTTGATATAGTAAGGTGTTTAAAGTCACGTGAAACAAGCGAGCTTAAAAAAATATTTGAGTGTTAATTGGTTGAGAAATAAGTAAGGGTGTATAAGTAAGGGTAAGGACTCGAATAAAATAATAAAAATGCTATCAGCTTATCAGTCTGAACTGTACTGTACTGTAACCGTGCTTCTTCAAAATTAGTAACTTACCAGGTACGTACCGGTACCCACAAAATATCGGCAGAGTACCATTTCTAGATACCTAACCTTGCCTTGCCATCGCGGTGTCGCGTCTTCCCTTCTCCCTCCCTTCCCTTTCCCTTCCCTTTCCCTTCCCTTTCCCTTTCTTCAATTTACATGTTCTCACTCACTTTTCATATACAATCAAATACTACATAACCATTACTTTACAAAGCAATACAAAGCAATACAAAGCAAACTGAACAGACTTAACATACCTTACTATCCATTCTTCAATGCAGAAACACGAATCAAGGTAAAGCACCATCAACGGTACCGTATGCAGCATATGATTCCAATTTTCTCAATATTCTGAAATTACATAGGTACAGACAGACAATTGTTTGTACATACACATTCAGTTACGACAAAGCTCTTGATCCAAACATATAATTCACATTCATTTATCATCAATTCATCATGTCTAATATCAAGGGTACGGAAAATGCATCATCAACATCAGATGGGTCATTATCTCTATCTTTACCTAGAGATTTTGTCAGCATTGAACAGATAAATAAATTATCGCCGGGAAAAGTAGTCAACATTATCGGCTTTGTGGAAGGGTTTCAAGCTCCTTACCTGACCTCAAAAGGTACAGAACCATACCAAAATACCCTGTCGAGTTCTTATTTTCTCCCACTAACTTTTTTCTTAGACTGGAAGTGCACTATAAAATTTAGAGACCTTTCAAACGGCGGGTCAATGTCAATATCTATCTTCGTACCTCCTGATGCTAGAAAGAAGAAGGAAGTACCAGATAACATGCCAATCGTACATACAAGAGATGCCATTCTCATCCGGAAAGTAAGGGTATGTTATATATAACTAACACTGTCGCTACTTGCTGGCTAAACCTGCCAATAGATTCAAAATCGGAATGGAAATTGCTTATGGTCGGGATACAGTACTGAATACCATGTTCTACCAGCTGCATCTATTCCCAAGGCTCCATTGCCCGGAAATAAAGTCTCTTGGATTTCAACACCATCATCCAAGAACATATGTCAGAAACCAACACCAGAGGAATCTATATATGTGATATGGGCAAATCAACTGGTAGAGGGCCTTGCTCTCCCAACCACACAAGACTTCGATGAACAAACAATGCGCAGCTTGAACGTTCGAGACAAGTACAGCTTACTAAGTGACGTCAAGCCTGACTGTTATCATGACATTATTGGCCAAGTTGTCAAGATTTATGATCCCCAGACCAATATGATCACAGTATATCTCACAGATTACTCGTCTAATTCTTTGTTTTATAATCATACATGGCCTGGAGTCGTCTCTGACTCTGTTGATGGACTCGATGGTGATGAGTTTGGCTATGTAAAAGGGAAAAAGGCGAAAGCCACTACAGAAGCAAATAAAGAATGGAGGGGTCCATATACGAAGATGACAATTCAGCTGACACTTTTTGACACTCACGCTGAAGCTATACGAAATCTCAAAATAAAAGGTATGCAGAGTTGGTTGAAAGGTGGGGAATGGTTGTTATTGAAAAATGTCCATTTCAAGTGGCGGGATGGGCTTCTAGAGGGTAAGATTTACCTCGATGAAGACCATAAGGACAGAGTCCAGGTTCAGAGGTTGAGTACTTCCAAAGGAGATCCCGACACCATTGATAATAGATTGAAGTATTGCATACGACAGAAACGTGACTACGAGGTAGAAGAACCCGCAAGCCCCTATACGATTGGATCCGAGCTAATAATCACATAAGGTAAGATTCAAGAAACAGAAACAGTTTCTCGAGGAAGAGAGATTGAGAGGTGGCGTCAAACGAAAGTTTGATGAACAAGGAAATCCGGAAAACTCTAGGACACGAAGAAAAGAGAAACGTGCAGCGTTAAAAGCAAAACCTGTCGCACAGGAGCAGAACACAGCTACAACAGTCGGATCAACCCCAATTACCATGCCGGATCTTAACGATAACAGTAAGTACGAGCCGTCTTCCCCTTCAGCCAGCTTTGATTCATCATATTCGCTAACCACACCACACACTCTCTCAGTAAGATGCAATGATCCAAGCGAACGACCAGTCCCCCTATCCGCCATTCTCAAAACCGTCCCCCTCTCTGACGATCCATTATACGCTGCAAACCCCGCCCCCTTCTCCAACCGGTATTCCAAAGCCAGCGTACGAGTGGTAGATTATTTCCCGCACGACATCCGAGATTTCTCCGTCAGTAGTCGCATCTCCGAGTACGACGTGCTTTCCGATCTGAGCGGAGAAGAATCCAGTACTTCTTCTGATGATGAACATACAATAGAATCTTATGTTGCACAGAGGAGATGGGAATGGAGATTTCTTTTGACGGTTCAAGATGTACATCCGAATGGAGATGGGGAGCAAATGACGTTGATTGTGGGGAATAAAGATGCTCAGATGTTGTTGGGGTTTGACCATGATGCTTGCGAGTATGTTTTTCTCTTATTTCCAGCATTTTTCTTATCATTCATGTTATACATGCCACTTTCCCTCTTCCACGCCCCTTTCGAACGAAACACCAACAAATATCCTCTTCCTTCTCCATCCTTTTCTTTTCTCACTATAAGCAAACAAATAACTCCCCACTAACATTCCATCTCCACCTAGCCTGCGCTCTAAATCCAACAGAGCCATCCTCCAACAACTCAAAAACCAACTTTTCCACCTCTGGGGTGACCTCGAAGAACAAAAAACCCTCATCCAAACTCAACGTTATAAAGAAGCTAAACGTATTCATGAATTATCATATTCTTCTCCATCTTCTGATTCCTCCGATGGTACTCCACCAAAACGAAAGAGAAAAAGCAATTTGCCTCCTGATAGTGAGGATGAGGAGGTTATTGCTAACAAGAAATTGAAGTTGGAAAAGGGGAAAGGGACACGGGTAAATCAAGAAGGAGGGGATAGGGATGTGGTTGTGAAGGAGGGGGTTGGGAAAGAGAGGAAGGTGAAGGGACTAAAACCGAAAAATAAACCATTCCTATGTTGTATAAAGGAATATGGAGTCAAGGTTAGGGAAATGGATGAAGATAAGATGGATGCGGGGGATGGAAAGAGGTGGCAGAGGTGTTGGGCGTTGCGGGGAACCACTATTAAATGATGCGAGGTGTTTGGATGGGATGGGATGGGATTGTTTAGATTTGTTTTGTTTTGTTTTGTACAATGTTATTGAGCGGAAAGGGAAGCGAAATTGAAAGCCGGAGTTTTCTTTTGTGTATATCTGTGGTTGGTTGATTCAATCGTGAGTGAATGAGTGAATAACATCCACTCACAAAATTCCCAAATAACCTCGACGGCTCCCCCCTACCCCAAAAAACAAAAATTAATAAACCCCCAGTTTTCTTATTTTATACATTCTAATTTACCTGTTAGGAACGGAATAGAAGTGAGTGAAATAATGTAAATCATCAGTGAATCTCAATATCCCAACTCAACTCAAGTAATATCCCGATCCAACTCATTGTCCCAATCCAACTCAACCCAATATCCCAACCCATCTCAATACTTCAATAATATTTTCACAATAAAACCATATCATATCAAAACAAAATAATTACACTGCAGTGCACTGCACTGTACTGCACTGCTTTCCCACCCTGCCATTCCCTAACACGATTCACACAATCAAACTCTCAAAAGATTTGGAAGAGAAATAGAAAGCGAATACCTCCACACTTCAAGCTGATCTTGCTTGATTGATTAATTAAGAATACTTATTACAATACGAAGGTATATACTATTGGTTTTCATTCCACCCCCCGATGAAAATATACATACATTCTTCAGCATCAAGTAATCAATCAATCACCCATAACAGTGGTGGGGAATCATTCACACATAACAATCTAAGAACCCACCTCTCAACTAAGGTTAAACTTCAAACCTATAATTTTCAACACTGTATGTAAAGTAATCATTCCTTTAACTAATTTTCATTCATCCCACCCATCCCATCTCATCCATCCATCTAATTCAATCCCAAACGCCAAATCTCCATCTCAAATGCTATGCCATTTCATGAATAATAAAAGCAAATGCTTGCTTGCTCGCTCGCTCACTCGCTCATTTACTAATTCTTAAAACCATCCTCATCATCTACTCAAGCCTCCTTCCCTCCCTCCAACCCCCTAACTCAACTCGGGAAAATACTGCGCCAATTTATTCCTATTCTCACAATGCGTAGCATCGGGCGTCTCAGGCGAATCAATATAATCAAACCCACCCAAACTAACCGCACTCATAGAACCCATTGCACTTAACGGCGATTGTAGCATTCCTGGAGCCGCTGCTCTTTTCTTCTTCGTGTTACCTTGTTCTTGTGATTTTGCCGCTGATGATGTATCTGCAAGATGGATTGTCGTTGGTCTTCTAACATCTCCATTTGAATTCGAATGTTCTCTTATTCGCATTGCCGAGATTGGGGTTAGAGTATTTGCAATAGATTGATGTAAGGAAGCAGTCGTATGATTAGGTGTTGTAGCTGGTGACGAACCACTTGTAGATTTTTCATTCGTGATAAGTCCTTTATCAGTGACGAATTTGGAGGAACGAGAATGATATGGATTATGATTGTAATATTCATCAATGATAGGATGAACCAAGACCGTTTGTTTATGTATTGTGAGTATTGAATTCGTTGGAACGGTTACCCAGCTTTCTGTTTGTTATTTCCTCATTAGTATGCAATTTGTTAAGTTTGGTCCACAAACATGAATACAATACGTAACAAATGACAACGAATCGGAAAAGAATGGAAAAACAAAGTGAAGTGTGCTAGGACAAGCTAACAATTTACGCGATCTCGCGAAATCTCGCGAATCTGTAGATGTGCAACAAGAAGGGCAATTTGAATGAGCTAAAATTTCAACCGCCTCGCGAATCGGTAAACGCACAACGAGTAAGGCGAGTCTCGGCTTTCGCTTATCCTTCGATATGCAACAGATGGAAATTTGTGATCATGCTGGCGAAAAATAAAACTGGAAGGGGGTTGTTCTTCGGCTGCTTTCTACCAAGCGGGGATCCTTGTAACCTTTCAAGGTATGTAAAATGTTGGCTCGTCCGAAAACGTCCAAAGAATGATGATTGCCTCAACCATCGGAGAAAATGAGTTTCAACTTTTATCTCGAGTCTAGGTACAAATACACTTATATATGTACCCTTTTACTCTGAGGAATATACTTGACATGACTTTATGAGAAGGGGATGATTTACCTCTTTCGAACGTCAATGGTTCGCTTGCAACGAGAACAATGTCGGCACCCTTGTCTCGGCGATCCATTTGGTATTCACCCTTGCTGCTTTTATCCTCCCAGGTTGTACCGGATGAATAATATAAACTTGCAGCCTCATCTGTTTTGCTACTCACATAACGAGTACAAACAACACTATGACCATCTGAGAGAGCGAAGTTTAGTAGACTTCGAATATCCAGATCTTCTTCTTCGATGATGCTTTCTGGGATGGCGGCAATAAAATCGTTAATTTGCTTGATTGTATCGAGCATGGCATGACGTAGGACTGTCGGACCAAAGCCTTCTTCAGGAGGAGCACTTGGATTATGACCCATTCTCTCTAGTGTATCCAAGTACAAGGCGAATGCCCACTCGCTATCTGTGCCTCCCTGTACCCCTAGATACCATTTATCTGCCAACCTCTCCCCAAGTCGTCGTTTGATATGTTTCCACCCACCGAGTCCACCATTATGCATCCACATAAGACTGCCATGGGAGAAAGGATGGCAGTTGTCATCACTAAGAGACCCTTCGGTTGTAGCTCGTACGTGTGCGAAAATCAGCGTAGATGCGGTTTTCTGAGCTATTCGCTGTAGGTTGATGCAATTCCAAGCAGGAGTAGTTGAGGTAAATATGCAGGGTTCAGGACCAAGTGAAATATCCGTATAATAACCAATACCAAAACCATCACCTAATAGTTATATGAGTCATGGAGATGCAAAACAATATCCAGCAAGGATCGTACCATTATGGGGTCTTCTCATGTCCAAACGAAGGCGAGAATCAAAGGATTGATTGAGGATAGAATGGGTAGGTTCAAGAATGAGCTTCGATAGGAGAATGGCATCGGAGCCTTTGTAGACCTAAAGTTTGTTAGGCGCCATCATTTCTACGCTCAATCGGTCTACTTACAAGAAAACGGCACATATTGCTGACTGCTGGGATTGCTTTTCCTTCAAAATCAAAACTTCTAGACGTAAAATTGAAGCTTTGACATCTGTGGAGAGACCGATTGCTTTTGATTTAAAGGAGAGAAAGAAGCTCATGCATTTGATGGAAATGTCTCAAATCCTGAATTGTTGGCAAGGCTGAAAAAAGCGGAAAAAATACGGGTATGGCGTAATTCTTACGACTTCTGAGGTACTCCAGAAATTCTAGATTGGAAGGCGAAAGAATGCAAATGGGGCTTAATTAAATTATTTGAAAGGAAGGAAGAGATATATATATCTTCAAAACATGTAAACACTCAGGCAAGGTATTTTTCATTAAGATGGCGAAAAATATGGCATAAAAGAAAAAATGGCACACGAGCAAACAATGATTTTGTTTGGATTATCATCCAATAAGTGCGAAAGGCTGAGATGACGAGGCTGTTGTGTATATGCGCTTTCGCAAGGCTGATGGATAATGTATATTAGAACGTGAGTGGATGTGATACACCACTCTTGATGTCTCAATCATTCCCAGCAACTAAGTCCTTCACGTACGAATCTTACTCTAGGGACGTTTTAATAATTCATTGTTTAAACTTCCTCAATGATTCTATATGAGTATATATTCTCGAATGACAGTTGAACTACAGTATTAGCAAAATTGTAAATTGTGGCTGATTCACAATACTTAGTGCAACCATTGAGTGGGGTGAGCCACATCATCCCTTGCACCCACTCACTCCACTTCGTTATTCGGCAGGACAATTTTTATTTCATGCAGATTTGAAATTATTTCAGACAGCACTTACGTCCATATTCCTTGAAGTAATCACTCATCCCACTGAATCGTCTCAGTCAGCCTGGCTGATATGCATGTTTAATTGAGCTGTACTCGAATTAAGCACCTTTTAAAGTCAGCAGGTACCTAGTATGAGATACCCTGAAGCCATTGCCTATTTGAAGGGGATACCACACCATTTCCAAAATCAGGGTCCAGGGTATAGATAGCGCTATTAGCTGGCTTTCAAGCTAGCCCGAGGTGCTTATAGAGTCTATCTTAAGCTTTAAGGTTATTAGTCTTAGAAATAGTCGCAAATGCTAGGATTAGGTGGAAAGGTAGTACTCAAGTGAGTATACCCCTTTGGCCCTTAGCCCATTTCTGCCTATGTATAGCCGCCTGTTCAACCGCGGTCGATTGTGGGCTCCCGAAGCCCTGGCAGACGAATCCGATCCAAACAAGAATGACCATGAAGCGTGGGTTCCGGGGGCGCTTGTGAATCGCTAGAATGCTATTATATTGTGGAAAAACCAGATACCGGTGATGGTGAGTCAACAAGTGCACTGTTGACATGAAGGATGAAAGATGGATACGGGGGCACTGAATATCTGAGCAACGTCTCAGTGATGGGTTTGAAAGTTGGGGATTTTTTTGATTATAGTGTTTTGTTATATATCCGAAAATGCTTGCGAAGACACAGGAGAGAATCCATTTAGCAAGGGAAGGGAAGAAGGGATGAGTATGCCAAGATTTATACATCCTGTTGCTACGATAAACATGTGTAATAGGAATCTTTTATGATATAAGCAGAAACCAGTTAACCCGAAAGCTCCAAATTACTTGAAGATGGCAGCCAACGAGTTCCTTTCCTCCGGCATTCATAGTAGTTCTACGAGGCAAGGCGGGACATTCATTAGTAAAATCCACCGCACTCCCAACCGGCGGTTCGCTGCGGGCCATGAAGCGGTTTGAGATTTGGGTTTGTGTGCTGGTCTGGCCAGAACCAAGGCTAGTTGTAAGTGAACTAACCACTCTGCTACTAAGTTTGCACTATGTCGAACCTTACTCGGAAGTTAATTAACTAAAAACAAAGTTGAAGATAGGGAGGGGTCGTTATAGGAATTCAATTCTATAAACAGACTCATAACACTCATAGTTAAATTTCTACTTAATAAACAACATGATTCAAATGAGGTATCTCCGTAGACTTATGGTGAGTTGTAATATACTAGGAGCTAGGATCAAAATGCATTCTCGGACCAATGTCGGTTAATCAGGATTTTATCAAGCCACACCACCCACCACCACAGCCACACCACCTCATCCCTCCGATTACTTTGATTTGCTATATATTTATCTCGAACAACAAAACAACAAAAGAAAACGATTTAAGTACTTCATGATTTTGAAATTTTTCGAGGTGCTGCAAAACATCATCTACTCATAATGAGTGGGAGGCTGTTATCAGCAAGGCTTTTGCCTGTGGCGCAAAGAGTTCACTCACAAACACCTCGACTTGTTCAGCATTATACCAGTTCTTCTGCTGGAGGCCTCCTTAGATCTGACGCCGCCGGACGGGCTGCAAGGAAAAGGCTATGGCCTGCCGGGAACACACCATTTTCGAATGCCGTAGCGGTTCGAAATGCCTCCTTTGTTCGTATCTTACCAAGGCTTCTCCTTAAATTCGCCAGACTGCCCGCTCTTTTCGCTGGTGCAACCGTCAGTGGGTTAGCATACATACAATACCAAGCCGCACGTTAGTATCTTCACTTTTCACCAATAATATATGAACACTACTGACTTTGAGCACTCGCAGAGGCTGGAAACTATGTTACCGATATCTTCACTCGAACCTCGGACACTGTGACGGGTGTGGCAGGAGGTTTATTCGTTGGAGCAAAGGATATTGCAAGTCAAACACGGCAAGGATGGGAAAATACAAAAGAATCAGTCGAATTACCTGACTGGATGCAGAAAATACTACGGATTCATGAAGAGATTGGGGGAGACCAAGGAGGAAACGGAGGTGGTGGTGGTGGTCCAGGCGGAGACCCCAAACAGAGCAGGCTCGGCGCTGCTGTTGTAGGAGGCAGTGCTGCTGCATATGGCTATGATCAATACTCGGAAGAAGATCCACGAAGTAAAGAGGAATCGGCTCGGGATGATCAGATGATGGTTTTAACCAAGAAAATGATTGAGATAAGGACCATTCTCCAGACTGTGGGGCAATCCAACGCTCTAAATCTACCATCAATTGTGGTCATTGGTTCACAATCATCTGGCAAAAGTTCAGTCTTAGAGGCAATTGTTGGGCACGAGTTCTTGCCCAAAGGTACAAATATGGTTACACGACGACCCATCGAATTGACGCTGGTCAATACTCCTGATTCCCAGGCAGAGTATGGAGAATTTCCTGCTCTCGGTCTTGGAAAGATTACGGACTTTACACATATTCAAAGGACTCTGACTGAACTCAACCTCGCCGTACCAGACTCCGAATGTGTCTCAGATGACCCGATCCAATTAACTATTTCCTCACCTCATGTTCCAGATCTGTCACTTATCGACCTACCCGGATACATTCAGGTTGTAGGAGCAGATCAGCCTTTGGAGTTGAAACAGAAGATTTCTGATCTGTGTGATAAATACATCCAGCCTCCCAATGTTATCCTCGCCATTTCTGCCGCGGATGTGGATTTGGCGAATTCTACAGCACTGCGAGCAAGCCGAAGAGTCGACCCACGAGGAGAGCGAACAATTGGCGTTGTGACCAAGATGGATCTCGTTGATGCCGAAAGAGGAGTTCAAATCCTCAATGACCGCAAATATCCTTTACGCCTCGGCTACGTAGGTGTTGTATCACGAGTACCACCTCAATCACAAACGAGATCATTGTTCAAAGCAGGCAGTGAAAGTATTTCAACTGCGATTGCTAAGAACGAGCGTGCATTCTTCTCATCCCACCCTCAAGAATATGGCCCTGAGGCTGGACTTAGTGTGGGGACTACCACTTTAAGGAAGAAACTTATGCATGTACTGGAGCAAACAATGGCAGCAAGTCTTCAAACAACGAGTGATGCCATTCACCAAGAGCTTGAGGAAGCTACCTATGAATTTAAGGTCCAATATAACGATCGACCACTCTCGGCAGAATCATACCTTGCTGAAAGTCTAGACGCTTTCAAGCATTCATTCAAAGAGTTTGCCGAAACCTTTGGCAGACCCCAAGTTCGGGAAATGCTCAAAGAAGAGCTCGACCAAAGAGTCTTAGACCTTCTGGCGGCACGATATTGGAACAGACCCATTGCTGATCTTTCTCCTGCACTACCAGAACCTACTTCGCTCGAAGATCTACCCACGGCCGACCCTGATTCTCTCTTTTGGCATCGAAAGCTTGATGCTTCAACTTCAGCTCTCACAAAACTGGGTATTGGACGTCTGGCTACCCAAGTTGTAGCAAATGCAATTCAATCGCACGTTGACCGTCTCATCTCTCAATCAACTTTTGCACACCACCCCTTCGCCCGACAGGCGATTACTGATGCCGCAGCTGGAATCCTAAATGACCGATTCTACAGCACGAGTGATCAAGTCGAGAACTGTATCAAGCCCTACAAGTTTGAGATTGATGTTGAGGATAGCGAGTGGTCGAATGGTCGTGAGAATGTCACAAATGTTCTCAAGAACGAGCTGAAAGCTTGTGATGAAGCAGTAAAGGCCGTTGAAAAAGACGTTGGCGGAAGGAAGAAATTAAGAGACGTGTTGAGTTTTGTTGATAAAGCCCGAAAGGGAGAAGTTGCAGTGGAGGGTGATGGTACTAGTGGAGCTGGAGGATTTAGTTCCGCTTTATTACAAAAAGGTATTTGTCCTACAATGCCATGCATCTTCATCATATACAGTATACTAATATTCTTCATTAGGCCGCGAAGCAGCCTTCCTCCGCGATCGCTCCGTTATTCTCAAAATGCGTCTCCAAGCCCTCAAATCAACTCAATGCTCCTCCCTCAAAAATAAATACTACTGTCCTGAAGTATTCCTCGATGTAGTATCAACTAAACTCACTTCCACAGCAGTACTCTTCCTAAACGTAGAGCTACTCTCAGAATTCTTCTATCAGTTTCCAAGAGAACTTGATCAGAGATTGGGGAGAGGTCTGACGAAAGAAGAAGTTGAGAAATTTGCGAGAGAGGATAAGAAAGTAGAGAGACATCTTGAGGTTATCAGACGCAAGGAGTTATTGGAGTTAGTGTTGGGGAAGATGGAGGGGTTGAGGGATTTAAGAGAGTTGGAGACGGAAGGGGGGAGGAGGGGTGTGAGACCCGGATTGAAGGGGAAGAATGGGAAATCGGGAAGGGAGACAAGGGATAGAGGGGAGGTGAAGACGGGGGGTTGGTTTAGTTGAGTTGAGCTGTGAAGATGTGATTGGGAAATGATGATATGATGATATGAAAATTAGGCAAAGTATTGTATAGGCAGGCAGGCGTTAGGTGAGGGTTCTTAAAGATGTGGGGTTGTGCATGAATGATTGATTGAATGATGGGATGTTGTGTTCTGTTGTCTCTTTTTTTGGGTTGGTGATATGTGGTGATGGTGCTTGTGGTGGTGTGGTAACGGTGCTGATGATGATGATGATGATGATGATGATGAATAAATAAAATATCAATGTCTGGCGGTCCTCTTCTTATCTAGATAGACAGACTATGCTATGTATGTATGTATGTATGTCTTTCTTGTATATCACCAATACAATGAGATTTCCCCTTTTTAGTATGTGGTTTGGGTTTAGCCATTGAATGTTATTCTAGTTCAAGTCAAGATTTTAGTTTATATTGTCCAAGCCTGTATTCAACAATCATTGAATCCGATTTTATGAAAATTTGATAAACATTGAATTTGTTATTAAATGTAGAATTCTTAAGCGGTAAGATATTTATTGCACTCATTGGTGTATTGAGCTCAATTGAGAGGGTTCAATATCATAAATAACCTTCATTAAAACCTAGTTCAATCCATTTAAAAGGCCAATAATCGATAGGTTCGTTAGCATATGTTATATTTGTAGTCGCTATTGCAAAATTTATAGCCCTGATTAAAATTTGAGCTAATTCCTTTCTAATCTATACAAATACCTACCAGCTCCCCCTTCGTAACGTATCTTCAGGTTTTACCCCAAACAATAGATCCAAATCATCTTCTCACTCTCTTCAAAAAAGGAAAATCGTCACAAAATTAACATCTACCTAACCATGGCGAACCTTACCATGGCGAATATCACAGATGCGAAAGCCATGTGCGAAGATTTGTATATCGTCTCACGGACGCATGGCTTCGGCATGGAATCTTTTCTAGAAATGCTGGACTGGGGATTTCGTGATGCAGGTGTCCGAGTTGTATATCCAAACCCATTATTGCAATGCGATTCCTTCAATTCCTTCACTTCTGTGTTCATTGCCTCTTACCTTGGTAATGCTTTTCATGTCTATATAATGCTGGTTCTTACCGCCTTCGGCTTGTTAGTAGCCATCTACAGACGCTTGATAAACCTCGGTCGCTTTTATGCTCTTCAAGACGTGGCACTGGAAATACGTTTGATGGAGTATAGAAAAAATGCTTCATCGGGCGAGAAGAACATCCAGGGACTCACAGGGGGCCGCTATGGAACCTGTCGACCTGCGGAAGCAGCAAAGGAAGAAGAGAATCTCGGGACAAACGATGGCAGGTTGGAGGACTATATCCACCAATTACTGGAGCTCGAAACATTTATCAATCGAGACTACAACGGGGGATGGACCGCAGGTCTTAACGTGGGGTTTCGGTTTTGGTGTTGGCTTTCGATATCGAAAGAATGTCCGAATAGGATAAGCCGTAGGGATATGGAGTATATTAACAGTAAAAGGGAGAAAGAAGACTGAATCTTTCACTGAGCTTCAAGGTCTGTGGTGGTAGAGAATCCGCTAATTATGTGATGATTGGCGGCTTTCGTGCTTTCGTGCTTTCGATAGCGTTAATCGAGATCATCAGGCGTCGAATATATCCATGTATAGATTGGTTTTGGGCAACTACTCAATTGTTCAAAATTCAATTAGCGAATGTACTGGATGTGGTTTAGAACTTATTATGGGGGGAATGGGCAATTGAAATCACGAGTAAATTACCAGGAGGCAGCACTGGTGGGTACAATATTTGTCACACGAAACAATAATAACTTGTTGAATTACGGTTTGTCAAAAGCTCCGATTTCTGTATTATGAAATTAGATTCTCAAGCAATGTTTTAGCTTGATTTCATAAGAATTACCTAATCAGACATTGAATTAACTTGATTTCATAAGAATTAGTCAGACATTAAATTCGCTGTGGAATTTGACCTGGCTTAAGCGGTGATAGATTTCTTACATCCATTGGTGAAGGAAAGGACATTCTCCATTCCCTTCCTACCTGCACTCTGACTTTTCTGCCCACCCACGTCCCTTCCTACCTTCCTCCCTACCTACCTTTTAATCACCACCATGTTTACACTCGAGTCATTTTTTGCATCCTCCTTTTTTTCAATAAGACAACCAACGATTGGAAGAGATGAACATATATCCATAATTGAATACTCATCGTTTCAACCACTTATACACGTATGTCCTTCAAGTTATAAGTCAGAATCGAACACCATTATATTTCAACAGTCTGAAATCAATATATTTCAACAGTCTGAAATCAATATATTTCAACAGTCTGAAATCAATACAAACAATGAGAGTCAACGAACTCCTCCACTTTTTACTCATTAGAAGTAAGTGAAAGCTCCCCAAATTTCAATGTATCTACAAATGAAGATAGCTAATAGATAGATAGGGATCTGGCTACGCCTCTAATCTTCACATGCCATAGAAATACTCTTCACGTCTAGGTGATAGTCGCCTATATATATTGATGAATGTTCATGCTGACGATTTTCAAGTCGAGTGCGATTTGAGCGAACTTCATAGGCTGGGTCGCTTCTCCAAAGCTCGACAAACAATGCTTGCATGCAATCTGCCTGACATGCGGAGGTCGTTCACTTTGAATCTGCTCGTTATTTGGGCACTTCTAGTCTTTTCTTCACTATCGGTTCCCAACGGATACTGGTTTGGGTACGAAATTGCTGTTTCCTCACCTCAACCGCTAATGTCAATGCCGATGGCAGCATAGGGGTCTTTGCACCACCTGAACCAATAACAGCCCGTACCATAGAAAGTTTCCATTTCGTCACACCATCGGTATCACACAATAACCATAATGGTGATGATCGTTATTCAGAGACTGAGCACCCTTCAATAAATGACAACAATAGCCAGCGAAATTATCAAGGATAACACCAACTTCAAGATCGATATTACCCAACCAATCCCTGCCTCCATAGTATTCCAATCCCTAACTATCCCGACAAGCTCCAGCCTCCCCAGCTTGAGTCCATGAGGCCAATATCGCAGAAGTCTTTTTGCTATTTGTCACGATTACTAGTCGTCCATTGAGGGAAAATCCTTCCCGAGAGAGATTTAAATACCACGGAAGATAAGGCGACACCCGGTCGTGGTTCAGTGCCAACCCGCCGTAAGCACTCGACAACTACAAGCATGTACGGATTGGGAAACGAGATTGCCGTTCCTCAAGTGCTAAGACCGCCAGATCGATGGACGGTTACACCCTGTTCTGCAAGCGTATTCAAGGGAGATCCCCTCACGCCAATGCCCACTATAACTCTGGAACCACCAAGCTCTATCAAAAAATACTGGAATCACGGGCTTCTTTAAGAAGCGCCCAGAGGAGGAGGAGCAGGGAAAGAAGCACGAAGAGAAGAAGGTTGATGTTGGAGATAGTAAGTAGTATTATCAACCGAATCCCAATATATCATCGTTTCTAACTCTATGATATAGGGGTTACTACACGCGATTGCGATATTATACGACGAAAGAGGAACGAAATTCAAGCAATCTCGTGTTCAAGTTAAATACCAGGTTACACAGAAAATCAACAACGGAATGTGTAATGCCCATTATCCCACCGCACCTACCACTCTCAACAGGACTCAACCACAGCGCTTTATCGATGAGTACATGCTCCATGGAAATGACGCCCCATCAGCCTGTAATACCCGTCGAGGCCAGATAACTCGTTAGGAACTCGTGAACGCACTTGCAGCTTAGGCCATTTCGGGCGGAAAGATGAAAGACGCCGCAATGTATTAGTATCATCGAAGATCTCAACCCTTACCTATGATGATGGACTAGTCTCTGATGGGTGAACTGAAACCTAAAATCAAGTCCTCAGTTAGTCACGGGAATCATTGATTCAGGGTGCCGATAACTTCGATTTTAGCCCTTACAACAGTCATCTATTTTATCCTATGATGACTTCGAAATGTCTATCCTATTCGACTTCGAAGCCACTTACCGTGCAGATGTACAGAGTTTGGTTTATGCAATCAGTACTAGA
>JWJB01010197.1:0-27184 GCA_000812895.1 Rutstroemia sydowiana | reverse complement strand
GCTTTATTATCTTGCACATGTTTGATTATATCATCTTTCTGTTTCTCCGACGATGAAATTGATGATGAAACCTCGGCTAGCGCCTCCGCTTTAACAACAAAAGCCTTGGGCACCTCACCAGCAGCATCATCCGGGATAGAAATAACCGCCACGTCGGAGACTGAAGGATGAGTAAGGATAAAGGCTTCGAGTTCGGCGGGGGCGACTTGCATTCCTGTTTTATGTTAGCATGTATATATACACTCAATTCCATTAATATGCATCTCCCCGCTCCCCATAACCCATAAACACCCCACAAAAACCAAAAACCAAAAACCAAAAACAAAAACCCAAACCAACCTTTAACCTTAATAAGCTCCTTAATCCTATCCACAATAAAAACATGTTCCCTCCCCTCCTCACCATCCATTCCCTCCCTCCTCCTAAAAACGCCCTCATCCCCCGTCCTCATCCATCTCCCCTTACCATCCCCATCCTCCAAAAACGTCTCCTTATTCGCCTTCTCATTATTCAAATAGCCTAGCACCACAGATTTACTCTGTACGACCAATTCCCCAGGAGTATCATATTCTGTGATTTCTTTTCCTTCTGGATCGAGGAGTTTGGCGTTGAATTCTGGGAGGAGTGAACCGCAGGAACCGAGCCAGATGTCGGTGGGGAGGGAGAGGGCGACGGCGGTGGAGGTTTCGGTTAGGCCTGGGGGAGGGGGTGAGTTAGTTTGGGTTTGGTTGGATTTGGTTTGTTTGGTTTTGTTCGGTATTTGGGGAAGACAAAGAGGGATGAAAAAATCACATACCATAACCCTGAATAATAAGCCATTCAGGATGAAGTTTTAAAAGACGTTCAGCAGTTTCTTTACCGAGGGGAGCGGCGCCAGTGAAGATTATGCGGACGGAACTTAAGTCGTATTTGGAGGTAATGGTTTGGTTGTTGATTAGTTGGATTACGATTGGTGGGACCTGGGGGTGTTGGTTAGCTTGATTGTGTTGTGTTTTTGACTTTTGATGGGTAGGTTGATTGGGGATGGAATGGATGCGAGGTTGATTTTTTAATTTCTTCAAAGGAAGTGACACGATAAGAACTGCTGAAGACTACTTCAAGCTTATTCCATCTAACATCATCATTTCAGTGATCACCACTGTATGCCCTTGCTTCCTAGATCTTGATCCAGCCGTAAAATAACCAACCCAGGAGATTTGAAATGGTGATTGAAATTGAAACATAAGAAAATGCATAACTCACCACATATAAAGTCCTAATCCTATGCGTCTGTATACTCTTAAGCAGCGTAGGCAATTCAAACTTCGGAAGGATAATAACTCCATCCCCACGATATGTACTCGCATGAGCTATCACCACCAACCCATAAATATGACTTAGAGGAAGAAGACCCAATCCAACCTCAGTCGATTCACCTCTTGCCACCTTCTCATGAGCCTTGATCTGTAGAATATTCGTAATCACGTTTTGATGGCTAATCATGACTCCTTTCTGTTCAAATGTCAGCTTTCTTCTTCAAATAATCTCACCTTGACCCCACAGATGGAGATCACATCTCATAGGTAAGACAAAGGTATACACGTACAGGAAATCCAGAAGTACCACTAGAGTAACACAAATAAGCCGTCTGCTTTGCACCTCTCCCCTCCTCCCATTTCCTCATCGGTTCCAATTTCCGTAATTCCGAACCTTTCACAATTAGATCTTCAACCGTTTTAAGCGGTACTTTTCTATCTTTTGCGAATTCCTTTGGTGTTTCTAGAATGTATATTCTCTCATTACTGATTCCCAATTTTTGCGCAACTTCAAGTGCTATATCGAGTAACATGTCACACTAAATCCATTATTAGTTATCGTATGTGAATTGAATTCTGTATCACGTTATCTTACTGTAAATATTGATTTTGCTCCCGAGGATTTAACTTGGAATTCGAGTTCTGAGGCTGAATAGGCTGCGTTTACAGGTGTAGCAATCCCTCCCAATTCATGGATTGCATATACCAAAGTCATGTAATTAATCTGTCAGCAAATTAGTCCCATGTTCATGTCATCAACTCAAGAATATCTCCCTACCGTATTGCAAGAGAAGATCGCAGCAACTTTGTCCCATTCCGATCCTACATTTGCTTGCCATCCTAGCTCATTTGACAAAGATCGTGCTAGATGTTCTACCATGGAAACTTGATCTGAAGCTGTATAAGTTTTCCCTGACAATCCACATGTGAATGGATTACGAGATTGCTTGAAGTGTTTTCTGCCATATTTTTCATTGAGCATGAATTGGCTTATGGAAACATCGTCTGGTGGATCTGTTTGTAAAAGTGATTGTTAACGATTGATCTGATTCCTAAACTCAATTGAAATTTGCATACTTAATGGGGTATTTGATGTTGATGTGAATACCATGATTGCTGAATCTGGGAATCTAGGATGTTCAGATTGCAATGAAAACCGGATTGCATTCAATATATGTATTTTTGAGGGTTTTGGAACACAGGTGGATAAAGGAGGTTGGTGGTGGGTCAGGACGGACTGGAAGAAAGTCCCGTTGCTTATTGCTTGCTTACTTTATAGATGAACAAGCTTACAACTGTTACAAGGGGCACAGTCTGGGGCGTAATCAGGTAATGTAATTGATTAATTGGGTTTCTTTTTTGAGGAAACAACAACAAACAATGTTTGTAGTTTGCGGTGTGATGTGTGATGATGCAGTTGCACACACTACTTATTTGAACCCGTGAATAGATACCTTAGTTGCAACCAAACGATATGGCGGGGTATAAGTACCGAAGATCACAGCTACAGTAAGGTTAACTCTCTGTCCGATCGCTGAATTCCTAAACTTCATAGTGAGGATTTTTTATGTGCAATTCGTCATAGACTTTCAAGCAGTAACTGTTTTCAGTACTGGTACAGTATGAATATACTTGTAGATGTACTTACATATTAAATTGACTTCAATAGATTTGAGCAACATGAACACCAAAGTAAGAATTCCATCACTCCAAGCTGAGCATTTTATTCGACAATTACCCTTTCGGGGAAGCCGTTAATCACTTGCCGTTACAGGGTTGATAATACGGGGTATTACCGGTATTATAGGGAGTTTAAAGTGCCGAGGTGCCAATTTTTTAGCGTTCTCTGGTAGTTAGTTCTAGTTCTAGTTTGATGACGTGCCGAGGTCCGGATCCATACCCGATACTTCTAAAGCTTCCTGTCATTCAAGGATTGCCTGCACTCAGGTACAACTCAAGCTGATGATATCCTAATTCTGAACATATCCAAACGAAGAATTGCGATTCCTGTCTACGTACTTTTAACTATCAATCCAGCAATTCAAACAAAGCGATGGAGAAATTCTACCTTTCTTCCTTCCTTCTTTCCTCCTTACTATAGGTACCCTATTTCTGTATCTTCTCCGCAAACTCAACCAACATACCCGTATACTCATCCTTCTTTTCCACCGGAATCCAATGACCACACCCCGTCAAAACCTTCACCTCCTTCTCCTTCAAATGCGTAAGATTACTTTGCGCCATATCCGCTCTCGTAACAAAATCCTTATCCCCGAGGATCAAAAGCGTAGGAACATTTACAAAAGTACGTTCTTCGGGGATTTTCGCATGATCATCTGCATTTATATTATGGAACGCTTGTTTATACCTTGAATTGGAAATGTTAGCTCGCAGTTTCAATTTGCTAATGTATAAGTCATCTGATTGGCATGGAATTTTTTACCAATTTAGTGGAGCTGTATATCCTCCTTTTTCAAAAAGCTTGTTGTGGATAGTTTCATCCTCCTCGCTGAACCAATCTGGTCGTCCGGTTTTACGGTCAGCTGTTATGTATGCTCTTGCGGCTCCAAGAGGTGCCATATCAGTTATCCACAACTCGTGATATTTGGGATAGACCAAATCTGTGAGGGAAGCGTTCTGATTTCCGTTAGTTTCGAGAACTCTTTCCTGGGACCATCAAAGTGGTATACTATACGTACATGAAGGTCGCATATCTCAGCGGCATCGTCCTCATTGAAGAATACCTGATATCCAAATGCTTCGTAGCCAAACAATTGTTTCGTCAAAGTGTTTATGGCACCTACTCATACATAGTCAGAAAATTCAAAAATCGGATGATGACTCCACTCAGGTCATTGCAACTTACCAAGATCGAAACTACCAGGCGGATAGTATGGAACAGACGTAAAGACGAAAGCGTAGAACCTCTCAGAATGATGATGCACCAGGGCAGACAAGAGAGCAGAACCCCTTCAACCCATCAGTAAGATTTCCAATACCTCACAATAAAATACATGACAAGGCAAAGTAATTAAAATACATACCAATCATGACCCACCCCAATAACTTTCTCCAAACCTTCATGCTCCAATATCTTTACCACATCTCCAGCCATATCCTTCATTTTATATTTTTCCAACTCGACGGGTTTATCCGTATCACCATACCCCAAGAGATCAGGTGCAACGACACCGTAACCCAGATCCTTCAACGAACTAACTTGGAAACGCCAATCATAGCTTGTACTTGGAAAGCCATGAATGAACAAGAATGTTGGTTTTTGCGTACTTGCTTTTATGTGTACATATGCGTATTTCAAGCCACGTCCTTCGATCTCGAGGGTTTTGCCTGGGACGCAGAGATGGTTTAATGCCATGTTTGTGGTTTGGTGGGTTTGATTCTTGGGAAGACTGATAGGTGTGAAGATAGAAGAGAAAGTTGTTTGTAGCTGAGGAGTCTTGATGATTCTTATACAAGTCAGTATTGCGGCACAAGTACAACCTCGTCTTGTCTTGTGTTTCTTTCTTTCTGCAAGGGCTTTTTTGTGCTATACAGTAGTGGGGTATCATAGGGTGGATCGGGGTGGGGTAATCCTATCACCTATCACCAATTGCTTGGTAGTGGGGTCCTTTTGCTATCCTATCCTATCCTATCAATACTGGTGCGCCGCATCGATCCTTACTGTACCCATCCCATCATATCAAATCATCACAATCTTACGGAGTACAGTCTGATAATTTACATCACCTCATAGTAATCCAATAACATAGCGCGCCCCCATTAATAAAGCTTACCAACTATGCCCCCGCGCATTACTATGCGAAACTATCCATATATTCCCTTTCTAATACGAGACTACGGCCGTACCATAAGTCCATTTAACTCTCTTTCCTCTTTTACTTCTCAATGCATCTGTTCCTATCTTTACAGTAAGATTTCCAGTGGTAAGATTTCCAGTGGTGCAATACCGGGATATACGTACAGCTGTATACGTAAGGTCAGGTTTACCTTACAACTTCGTCAATCCGACAAATCAGACCGAGTTCTTCGTATAAGGCTGATAGAACTAGATTGACGATGAGAAGAAAAAGTACGGTACGGTAAATCGGATCTCTGGGTGGGATTGCTTACTTACTTACTGTATTGATGATTTATTCTATTTGTTAGAGGGGTTTATCGTTTGTGTGCTGGATGGGATGGGATGGGAGGTGGAGGCTTGGCTTATATTGAGATGTTGAGGAATGCGTTGGAAGGTGTGATCTAATGAGTTTTATTGGTGGGTATGGAGTTATAGTACTGTGATTTCATACCTAGGTACGAGTATAAATGAGTAAGTAGAATTGGAAGATGGTAAGTGGTATACTCCTTTCCCAACTCGTATTCTTCGTTGGTATACTCCTTTCTTAACTCACTGTTTTTTCGTTGGCATGTATATGGCTTGTCTATTACTATATTTATAGGAATTGGATGAACGAAATTCGGTGTGTAGAGTGTAGGGTGTTCCAGTGAGGAGGTGGGATTTCTTGATATATGAGTAGGAGGGTAGGGGGGTGTATATATTAATGTATATGCTGAAAGATGGTGGTGCAGCGATTCTGGAGGTTTTTGTAACTGCTTCTGCTTCTGCTTCCGCTTCTGCTAAGTAAGCATTGAGAGGAGTTAAGGATCATAGACTGAGTGAGTCTGATGGGATGGAATATTGAAGATTGCCTTGCCTTACCTTATGCATGTGGGAGTATTCTACTCAGGAAGTAAGTCATATTTGATTCTTAAGTAAAATCCTACCTCCTGTGTAGTATCTCAATCCAGAAGTTTTCCTACCTAGGCTATACTTTGAAGATAGATTGGTGGTGTTGAGCATTAGAGATTTTGGGACTGCATCTTTTTATATATATATTTCTTGCTGACTCTAGGATATATTGATGATTTATTTGATTTCATAATTCCTTTTGTGGAGGTTGCCATGGATATTCTTTTGTGTTCATTCAACTGGGTACTTAGGTTGTTCTTGTTTTTAATAAAGTGGCTTATAATTATGAGGCGTGAGGAGAATCTCTGGGTATCACTTGTGCTGATTGTACAATTTTAAACAATTTTTAACACAGAGGTGACTTCTGTTTTAGGAGGGGATGTACTAGAGGTAGTAGAATTTGAGAGGTTCTTTCCTTGTATGGAGAAAGAAGTTTTTGGTCTTGCTTTAAAGGGAAGGAGTGCTTCCAGAATTAAAGGAAATGGAAGGGGCGTTCAAGTGGAAGGGTGTGGGTTGAAAGGATTGCTCTTGCTAAATGTATTCAGTATTTGCTGGAATATTTTGGTCTTGCTGAAAGGGAAGTTTTTAACATGACAGGTAATGGATTTGAGGTCAGATCTCTTCAATGTTCTTGTACCAACAGCCATCATACTCCAGAGATATCGATAATTATTTGGGGAACTGGCAAAGTCAATAGTTGTTCAAACATTTCCAATATTATCACCTATCTTCTCAAGAATCCATTCCATCTCCAAAAGCAAAGCTCAATATTTATTCATCTGATGTTATATATATATAATTACATCTATTGGTTGCAAGAAGTCTCAGTCCAGCAGTTTGGGAAATCCAGATACTGACTTCCAATTGTTCATCCTTTCTCACACCTCACAGAAGTATATACAGTATGACGCCTTGCCAACTACACAATACTCAACCTGATTGGACTGCCAAGGAGCTGCCTGGAACTCATCGATCTCCTCAACAAAGTTTTTTCTTCAACAAGATCGATCCACTTCTTTTGTGTCAATGAAAGGTGAATTAAGACCCTTTGACCTCCGCTCTCAGAAAATCCTTGTACTCTTTTTTTTTTTTCAAAAAAATGGCGGGAATATCCGGTTTTCTGTCCTTGATTTGTTTCTCAAATTCACTTGAAGCTCCGAATGCCGAACCCGGACCAGGCTGCCAACTTGAACTTCAACTTCGATCGGTCCGGTGACAAAATATCAGCTGATAGGGAGGCTGGATACTTGCTCAAAGGCGGCACAATATTCACTGGACATGAAAGTGACTTTGCAGGACAATGAAAAGCAAATTCAAAATACAGAGGAGGGGTTGGTTACCATGAGGAGGGGCACAATGCTTCAGCCTTTTGGCTTTGAAAATTGTAAGCACTTGTATCAGTATGAGGGGGGAATTCTCAGAGAGTCACAGGTTATGGCTCTATGAATTGATTAAAATTCAAGTAAAGATGCGCCTTTCTCCTATAAAAAGTAAGAGAAGGACAATTCACTGAACATAGACAAAGACTTTGTGGACTGATGAAAGTATAGTCAGGTTCAGACTGAAGAGTTCTGATTTGGTTGGAAGAAAGTCTTAATTCACCAGGGTATTAACAACTACTCGATGGTCTGACAAAACCGGAATCGGGAACTCAAATCTGCTCTCAATGAGGGGATTCTCATGATCTCGGGAGGATGAAGTCATTAATTCACCCAAGATTGGAGTAAACTTCCCGGACTGTCGCTGTTGAAGTTGACATCAAATGCCGGCTTCGGGTAAACCTTCTCAATGGAACAGCCAAATTATTCACCTTCCATCAAGGAAAAATCTTTATGGCCTGACAAATGACCCACTTTAAGATAGGATGAACAAGTTAAGAGATTTATTTTTCTTAATCTTGTTACAAAATATCTTTGAGTGGAGGTGGGAAGTTCCGAGATCGAACGTTGTTATCGAAATGGGAAGGAAGGAATCGAGGGTTAAGTGAATTCGAGGAAGGCACGCTAGTACTAGTGTACCTTCCTCTGTTGCTCTTCGTTCTACATAATAACTTCCATTTTCCCACTTCCATCTTCTTCATTCTTTACTTTTCTTTTTATTTTCTTCCCCATATCATTTTGTTCCCAAATTTCAAGATCAACTTCTTCGAGTGTCAACGCATACTATTAAGTACGGCGTTGATCTACTTCGTTTATATCTTCAATTAGATAACCTCCTTATTCTCATATTATTATTATTATCATTTCCCTTTTACACTTCAAATTATCAATTCCTTAAACCCCAGGAACGTCCATCATGGTGGAGACTCGAGGAAGCTCCTCAAAACTTGGTGTCCAGTCAGGATCCCAAGAATTTATGGAATCTATGTTTGATTTCAATCAATATGTAAGTTTTTATTTCTTTATCCTCTTCATCATATACAATTTCAGTCATTTCCTGTCGCTATCACAAATTATGTGCCTCCTTTTACCCCTGAAGCAAAGCTAATTTTGTAGGAATCCGAGCCCTCGGTAGATCGAACACCAGAACCACCTACACCTATACTTGATCCGGTCTTCCCAAGTATTTGCAACAACTCTGACTACCCCATTGGTGATGCCATGAATAGTGAAAACGCTACTAATCCTCGATCAAAAACCCCCCCTGGTTATTACGACCCAGCAGACATAGACCCCTCCTTACGTAGCCCCGAGGACATTGAAGCATTAGCAACTAGAAGAGCTGCTTGTGGGCCAGTCCCACTAGGTTCCGCTAGTAAACAAACTAGCATCTCACAATTCTTTTACCGTTCTTCTCATCCAGTTGCATCACCAAACAGGAAGCGAAAAGCTGACGAAAGCGATGAAGATTTCGTCCCCAGTTCCCCTTCTCCATCTCGCTCAAAGGCCACTAAACCAAAATCCAAGGCTACCAAGTCACCAAAAGGAAAGGGAAAAGCAGCAGCAGCCAAATCAAAACCTGCCTCCACTACTAGCGTTGCCAACCAGGAGCCAGAAATTCCACAAATTGACCGAGAGCCCCAAAGCCAGCAACAGGAGGTTCAACAAGCTCAACCAGCTCAACCAGCTCAACCAGCTGAACCAGGGAACCAACAACAACTCATTCCACAGGCCAATCAGAAGCCGGTTAGACAACAACCACCAAAGAAAAGGCAGCGTAATAGTACTTCTCGGGCTTCAAAATCCAAGGATCTCAAGGAAGACAATGATGCAAATCTAACATTGGACAAACCAGAACCATTTGGCCAACCCATTGTCTGGGCTCACAAGAGACAAGCGCTTTGTAATGCTGTACCTTATTACCAAGCTCACCAAGGCGCCGCATACACCAATAGCAACATAGTACATGGGTTTATGTGTGACAAAGAAGCTGGAGATGGTGATGTTTTCACTGACCAGGTCTACATTTCCCGAGTGTAAGTGCATTTCATTTCATTTCATTTCATTCCTGTCATTAAACTATGCTAACCTTGCTATTATTAGGGGTGGTGGCAAAATCCAAGATGCCGATAGCAACTATAAGATCAAGGCAGATCAGGTCAAGAGCAGTAGAGCAGTTGCATTCATGAACAACATAGAGAAGAAAATTCCAGTTGCCATCATTTCTGGTAAGTTAAGTTGACTCCTTTGTCTATTGTTCTTGCTAATTATTTCTATAGGATACCGAAACAAGCTCAGTCCGTGCAGACTGGAGAGGCGATACTCTGTCCTGGATTGGTTTCACGTCACCGATGTCTGGTCCGACAGAACAAAGGAGGGCTTTCAAGTCTGGATGGTACGGATGGAGAAAATCGACCTTGAGACAACTTCTTGGTGGGCTCCTAAACAATCTCTATCTCCACCAGTAGCTGCGGTTGAGCCATCTTATCAAGACTGCAATGCTTGTAGCCAATCTACAAAAACCATCTTCAACCATGGCTGGACTTGTCTCAAGCCTCATTGCACTGAGTTTTTCAACTTTGGTGGAAACTCTGTGGATCATACTACTCTTGCTTACAGTCAAGAGTTCATCAATGAGAGAACCCCTTACAGTGGGGCCAAGCCCCAGTCCTTGGTCCCACGCCTCATGACTGAGACTGATCTTTTGGCAAACAATGCTTATGGCATTGAGGGTAGGTGCAAGAAAGGCATTGTTTGTCCGAAATGTAGTTGTTGTAGCAGGAGAATAGAATGGGAACTGTGGAGATGTGAAAATCCAGGTTGTGATTTCACACACCAACTCACTCAACGTCCGGTCCCAATCCAAGAAATTCTTGAAAAGGATCTAGGGAGAAACGACGGAGACAAAGAATTGATCAATGAAAAGATCAAACTTGTGCAATACCCTCTTGGATCATACGCTGTCTTTGAGTATGCCATTCCGGATAAGGATGGAAACACAATTGGTTTTCTTCTTCATTTCAAGAGCAACAGCATCATCAATATGCAAAAAGGTGGTCCGGATGATCTTTTCCAGGCAATTCAAACTGAGAATATTGGTCTTCGACGAAATCCAGTTGTTGCTCCTGGCCGTAAGTATTGCCTATCTGCAATTTCTCATACGAATATCTAACATTCAATAGATTCTGGAGAGACATTGACCAATCACTTTTCGGCTGACACTGTAAGTCTTCAATGTATTGCCTAGCCTTGCTTTCTCACAAACTAACTTACTCTAGGGGGCTCCGTATAAGTATGTCGTCGCGCAGAACACAAGAACATTCAAGGAGGCTCCCCCGTCACTCCTTAGGGCACTTGCCCGCATGACCTGGGCAGGAAAGACGGCCGTTGGTGACAAGTCTGAGAAATTCCATGACTTCAATGAGCTCCTGACACTGTCTTACTTTGAGGACATGAAGATCAACGTAAGCGAGCTTTCTTCTATCTAGTAGTATTTGCTAATATATTTCAGTACCATGATGACGGAGAGAAGACCCTTGGTCCAACCATCGCAACTTTGTCACTTGGGTGCAATGCACTGATGAGTATCAGACCCAAAGCAAAGAGCGAGATTGGGGGCGTTATTCCGAGAAAGCTTTCAAAGGTGACAAAGCCTAATGTCTTGACCGTCAATCTTGAACATGGTGACATGGTCATCATGCACGGTGTCAAGATTCAGGAGGAATACGAGGTAAGATACTGCATTGTTACCCACAACACAACGAACAAGTCTAACATTGAGAATTAGCACGCCATCACCCCCCAAGGCATGGTCCGGTTCGCCATGACTTGCCGATATATCGATCCTGCAACGCTGAGCCCAGAAGCCTTGGAAATTGCGAAAGCCAGCTCGGAACTCCCTGTAGACTTTGACAAATACACTTATGATGGAGATGTTAACGCGAAGCCTATCATTGCCCCCGAACGCGCCATTGATAATATACGAAGAGTATCAAATGGACTCAACGCTCTTACGGATTCCGGTGCTGCTGTTACTTCCGAAGAAAAACAGAAGCTCGTGGCTCAGATCATGGCACTGCCCTGTGCCGATTCCGAGATGACAAACACCTAAGCAAGCATCTCATACTAACATTTTTATCATGGATATTCCCATGAACATCAGTTCTTCCTTGCAATTTTTCCCTCGAGATGGACTCCAAAGTCCGGGACTGCAGGATGACCTTACTATTTCTTTTTTCTTTTGTCTTTACACATCGTTTATTGCAGCATTGACTGGAGTGTGGGAGGGAGGATTTGCATTTATTATTTCACAGGTGGTTATGAATTACATCGCAGG
This sequence comes from Rutstroemia sydowiana, assembly GCA_000812895.1. Classification (NCBI taxonomy): domain Eukaryota; kingdom Fungi; phylum Ascomycota; class Leotiomycetes; order Helotiales; family Rutstroemiaceae; genus Rutstroemia; species Rutstroemia sydowiana. Next base: position 15,424 of record JWJB01010197.1, on the reverse strand, counting down.
TGGCTATCAATTATTTCGCAGGTTGTTTACGTGGGGGGAAAATACTGGGGGTGGAGTGATGAGAGACAGACGCATATTCAAACAAAAACATTTTTAGCTCCAATACTGGCTTTAGCTTTATTACCTTCTATTTAGGAAATCTAGCTCTCAGCTATGTACGGCACGGCATATACAATGGGAAAATCGGGGAGAAATCATATTCAAAACTCAGGATCAATCAATCAACATGTAAAATAGCTTTTAATCAAAATACACAATTTGAGATCTTGATAACTTGAGAGTAAAAGAAAAGAAAAAAGTGTGATTGGTGATGCAATGGATAACTTCTTTTGATTGTGACAAGACTGCTTTTTTTGACTGGTATTCTGGTTGCTTGGTTTGGTATCTACTGTATTCATGATATCTATTACCGATGAGGTTAATCCTCAACATGTCAAAGAATTATTGTTAAACCCCCACAATCTCTCCCTCTCCCTCTCCCCTAGCCATCCCCCCCCCAAAAATCACATATACAAACTCGCCACAGCCGTAACATCCCTCCTAATAATCTCCTGACAAACCTGCATCTTCTGATACAGCACCGGATCCCCAATAATCCTCGCCGCATTCCTCACCTCCCTACACGTCTCATCCAATCTCGTAATCACCCTCACAATAGTCCCTTCTAATACATCCGTCAACTCAGTAATATTCTTAAAACTCATTCCTCTCGCCCATTCATAAACTACTTCCATGAGACCGAATCGTTCAGGATGACTCTCGAAATCGTTGGATTCGGAACTGGGTTGGATTACTTGGTGCAGGAGTTGGATATCTGTTGTTTTTTTCGCCAACGCGAGGATTTTGGAACGGCCGGCTTGTAAGGAGAGGGAGAGGGTGGGGACAATGGTGGTTTTTTCTTGGAATACAAAACAACTTAATAGCGAAACGATTTCTTCGGGTGGATGAGAAGATAATATATTATCGAGAATAAGTTCCGTAAGAAGTAATTCATCCGCAGAATGGATTTCACAAGCTACTTTTCCTTTGAGTTGAACTCGAGAAGAGGTATCTATGAAATCTAGATCTTGCAAGACGCGGATTCGTTGAGCGTAATCGGGAAGGAGTTGGAGATTTGTGTCGGACATTAGTTGGCGGAGAGCGAGAATGTTGGTTTGGATTAGGTATTGGTCGTGGCACATTGCGAACTGTGGGTAAAGGTGATGCGTGTCAGTTTTTTTGCGGTTTTTCGTGTGTGGGAAAGGAGAAAAATTGGGGAAGAGGGGGGGAACTTACGTGTTTTATGAATGAGGGACATGAGAGACATGTGGATTTTTGAGAAGTGATAGATTCTTCTACTCGTTTGGTGAGTGTATCACGAAGTTGCATCTCTTTGACTTTCGACCAATCGATTTCATTCCATTCGTTTAGTTCCCATGATGAGCATAATCTTGCCAATTCCGCTTTCGCTTTTTCATAAGCTTCCTCGCCTTCAAATATAGCTGGCACAACACCCTTTACAATCGTATTGGTAACACATTCTAAATCGTTGACTGGAATATGGAGAGTTTTGGTAGAGATATGTCGTTTACTTTGGGGAAGCGGGGTGAACATGCTTCGATACTTTGGCATGTAGGGTAATAAGTCTGTGGAGTCTCTTACGTCTCTTCTTGTTCTGATTTCTAACACATGGATTGTGGGTGAATTACCACTGGTTGCTCCTTCGCGAAGAAGAATACCTGGTGTTCGTATACCATCTCTTTGGTAAACTACTAATCGATTTTTGGAGAACATTTTTCGTCCAATGGGTGTAGCGAGCAAGCCAAGATGTAGATCGAGTGTAAGTTGCTTATAATTCTGAGCTGCTGCGTGGCAAGTATCTAAATCTGCAGCGCATATGTCGCAGGGTTCTCTGACGACCTTGGCGAGATCTGCCTCGGAAACTTTTACTGCCTTTTCATGTTCGGGGAGAAGTTGTTGAGTGGCATGTTCACTGAAACTTCTCTTAATCATCTCTTCAATCTTCAGGGCTTCCACTCTCAGTAAATTGAGAATCATATTGTAGGTCAGCCTGAATTGTGAACGAAGTTTGGAGGGTTCTCCAAGAATCATTTGACGGAGCTCCGTAACAGGTGGAGCTTCATTGCCTCCTGGAGCAACGATGATGACGGAACCGACAGTATCCAACCCACGACGACCGGCTCTACCAGCCATCTGAGTATACTCTCCTGGTAACAGATTTCGGAAAGATTGCCCATCATGCTTGCGATACCCCGAGAAGACAACTGTTCGAGTAGGCAAATTCAAACCCATTGCGAATGTTTCCGTGGCAAAGAGAACTTTAACCAAGGTCTGAGCAAATAGCATCTCAACAATCTCCTTCACAATAGGCAAGAGCCCACCGTGATGAACAGCAATACCACGGCCGAGTATATCTCTCATTCGAATGATCTGTAGCAACAATCTGTCTTCCGGCTTCAATCGAGCAATCGATTTCTCGACCGTCATATGGATGGCACTCTTTTCGGCTGCTGTACAGAAATCCTGATTACTTAGTGCATCGGCGTTTTCTTCACACCTCTTTTTAGAAAACACAAAGATGCAAGCGGGTAACAAGGTTTCCTTCTTGAGGAACTGAACCAAATGTACCCACAAAGTCTTGTCTTGCGCAGCGGATGTCCGACCGCCGGGTCTTCCACCTCGTCCCATATGCCCAGGATTATGACTCGCACGAGGAGGCCCACCACCACCACGGCCTCGCTGTTGCGCTCCTCCACGCTGCGCACCGCCACGTTGAGGACCACCGCGAGCTTGCCCTCTACCTCTCTGGTTTCCTCCACCCCGAGTATTTGCAACTTCGGATGGTGGTGGCGCTGCCAATATAGCGGTCTTGGTTTTTCCAGATAATACATCATTTGCTGACTTCCATCCCTTCTCGATGAATCTTTTCTGATCATCCACAATCTTATGCATGGCTTTCTCTGCCCAAAGATAATGTTCTAATGGTACCGGCCTCTTTGGAGTCGAGATGACATAGATATCTTTCTTTTTTGTTCTTCCCACCCATGATGCAAACTCGTACGTGTTAGGAACCGTAGCTGACAACAGAATCAATGTAACATGTTCTGGTAACATAATAATGACCTCTTCCCATACAACGCCTCTCTCCAAATCATTAACGTAATGTACTTCGTCAAAAATCACGAACTCGACATCTCGGATAAGATCAGCTCCTCTGTAAAGCATACTCCTCAGAATCTCCGTAGTCATAATAAGACAGCTTGCTTCTGGGTTGATCTGCACATCTCCGGTAAGAATACCAACTTCGTCAAATATCTGCCTAAAGTCTCGGAACTTCTGATTGCTCAATGCTTTGATAGGCGACGTATAGATAGCTTTCGTCATATGCTTGGCTGCAAGTGCAATAGCATATTCGGCTACAACAGTCTTTCCAGCAGAGGTATGTGCAGCGACGAATACAGAATCACCGTTTTCGAGATGGTATACAGCTTCCTTTTGGAATGTATCCAACTCAAACGGCCACTCTCTTGCCATATCCGGAACCAATTCCCGAAAGTTCGTAATATCTCGTTTCACATCAACCATATGTGCCCATTCTCTCCCACCCCTCTTCGCGCTCGACGCCAATGCACCGTGTGGCTCTAGAGATGGAAATTCTACGGGCAGCATAGAATCGATATCGTCTTCTTCATCTTCACTAGCACTTTCTGCAGACCCCTCATCTTTCTCGCCATTATCCAGCTCCTTCTGGGAAACCTCCTCATCCGGTTCTTCATCCAGAACTGCTTCTACATCCTTCGCCTCTTCCACATCTCCGACAATCTCCACTTTCTTCGTAAAATCCGACCCTCTCTGGAACCCCGGCGGCACAGTTAATAATCCCCCTTCACCACCAAAATTAATGATCCTCTCTAATCCTTTCTTCTTCTCTCCTGGCACATCTACTCTCCCCATCTGCTCTTCCAATTCTGCCGCCGCTTCTACACCCTCTAAACCACCAGGCGCAAATGGAAAGAACCCTGCAGCACCTCTCACAAAATCCGCCTTGCTACCGGGTTTTCGCAGGAAAGATGTAGAGTTCTTCGCAGTCGCACTATTGGCAGGTACAGTAACTTCCTTGTAACCCGTTACGCGGCCTTCTAGTCCTTCGCGCGTAAAGCGTGTTATGGTGCGGGTTTGTGTGGGTGCGAGGCGGAAAAGGTCGGTATAATTTGGAGGGGAATCCCAACGTCTGGTTTTGTGGGTTAGAATGGTCCGTGGAATTATCTGGGAAGGTAAATACTTACTGCTGGAGCTTGTTGAGCCATTCTGTAGAGAAGCTAGTTGAAGGCGCAAGGTATTTGTATTCTAGCTCTTGTTTGAGCTCTTCATTGTCTTGCTTGATGCGTTTGAGTGGGCGCTGTTCATCGAGAACGCTGTCAATCCAGTCGTCACCGAGATCAGGTGGGAGATTCCGTGACTTAATATGGAGGTTTTCCACTGCTGCAGCTAATCCGTCCGCCATCTTTGTCTGAAATTGTTTCCGTGGATGGTGGATATCATCTGCTTATGGAGATGTTGATCTGCCGGTATAAATATTGGTGGGGTCGCAAGGCTATTACAGTATTACGGGGATTAGGCGATATAAAGACAAAAGACCCCGCCATCATTTAACATCAATTTTCTAGACATTATTTACACACAACATGAATTTTAATATGTGTAATTACAAAATGTCATTGTGGTATCATGATCATTACCTCGTATACGCCCCATTACTTTATATGCAAAAGAATGACCGCCCCTAACTCCAATAATAATCCTATTTACCAATCCATATCCATATCCGCCATAGCTTCCATTGCATCCAGATCTTCCTCCATCACCTCTGATGACTTTGCTTGTTCTTTGCCCTTGGGCTGTGGAGGTTTATTTGAAGGATTTAATGCTTCTTCTTCTGCGAGTAGAGCTTCCAAATCATCGTCCGGAAAGTCATCTTCAGCAGTTGAAGCCTTCGCATTTGCTGGGGGCTGTTTAGAATTCTGTGCATTATTAGAAGCTTCTTCCTCTGCTAGTAATGCCTCGAGATCGTCGTCCGGTACATCGTCATCAACAGGATCTGCGGCTTTCGCGGGACCATTGCCGAATATTGAAGCCCCGTCAACACCTGGTTGTTGTCGTGTAGCTGGTGGAGTAGCATCATACATATCGTCGAAATCTGGATTCGAGTCTCTCACTGGTGTTTTTGGCCGCTCTTCCTCCCTCTCAGCTGTCTTCTCCCGTCCATTATTTTCCGGTAGTGGAAGTTCCGGCTCCCCAAATATAGAATCCTCTCGTACTGAGTCTTTAGGCCTTCCTTCGTTGATCCAATCCATTCTCGCAGAATTTATCATCTTTTTGTGTCCCAGCTTTTCCACCATTGTTAATGCGTCTAGAAATTTCGCTTTTGGAAAGAGATCGTCGAGCCAAAGTTGATAGAATGCGAGGAGTTTAGCTCCATCGGAGTACTGCAGTATCGTTAGATGAATTCTATAACTCCTGAATTATTACCGTACTTCATGACCTTTGCCCTTAAAGTTCAAACTACTTGCAGCCTTTTTCCGTAACTTGGGTATACCTGCAGATGACAAAAGTCTTGACTCGTCAGCTTTAAACATTCAGAGATGGGGAAGGGAAAGTACCTTTGCTCATCGAGCTTCACTCTTGGAGCTCGCGGCTTGTTTGCAACCTTAACCTCTGTGAAGAGATCTAATTCTTCACCACCCTTAGACTTCCCTGAATCTTTATCCGCAGCTTTATTCTTGCTTCCAGGAACAACATAGTTATCGCTGAATGGATCATCAAAATCATCCAAACCGTAGTCAGATAAATCATCCAATCCGTTCTCTGCAGTGGCCGCCATCGTAAATCAGATTATCGATTTTGCTTAAATTGAAATTTAGAATCCCAAATCCAAAAATAATTTATTAAATTTCGTAGAGTTACAATAGTTGATTGGAATCTCTTGGCTTGGTGGACGCGTCTTGACGAAAGAAGACGTGACGAGGCATCATCAATCTAAATCAGGCCGCAATTTAAATGGCCCGTGCACCACGAATTAGAGATTAGCGTTTGATATCGAACCTCCTCCAGATTGCCCTTACAGCTTGTTGGAAAGGAATCGAGAGTCCATTGGCACACTTCAAAATGGCAAACATTGAGCAGAAGCCTTTTGTGCCTGCTAAGAAACTCGACACCGAGTATCCCGTACGTCTATAATATAATATTTCTCCATTACGAGCTCGCAAACTAACAATTCTCACAGCTCATCGACAGTGATCCGTATGTTCCCCGCCCTGCTATCGAGAAAGAGGGAGGACCAATACTGATAGTTGTGGTGTAGACATTTTAAGAGAGTGCTTGGATATGCACGCCCATCAGATTATGCGGTTGGGGCTGCGACTGCGACAGCAGGTCCTGGTCTAATGTTGCTGTGGGAGCGTATTGCACCTTCACTTGTGGGCAAGGGTGGGTTTGCTCCGATCATGCGATTGACCGGCTGCCTTGGCGTCGGAGCTGGCTTCTTCCTGATGTACCAGCGATCTATACGTAAGTTTTTGTTTGGAAACTCATACCAATTCCCCATACACAATTGAACGCATGCTGATCGACTTGATTCTATTTCACAGTGCGCTTCTACGGTTTCACTGAAAATAAGCGTGAACAAGAATTGGATATGAAAGAGATGGTCGCCAAAGTAAAGAAGGGCGAGCCTCTATACGGTGTCAGCAATACAACCCCATATATCCAGGGTATGGCAAGTAGAAACTCGAGATATACGGGTGTCTTTTTACACGTAATGCCTTGGTTCAACCTTGTCAATCATAATCAGCATGGTGTCGATACGGCGAAATACTACCAGCAAGCCGAGAGAGAGTTGGAAGCGGAGAAAAGTGCATGAGGGGAAGCGGGGTGATGAGTGTAGAAAAAATCGAATCATTGGGAGGAAAGGAACTGTAAATAGGGAAATGGGAATCTGTTACGAGCCGCGATCACTGTCAATTGTGATGTTTCAAATCGATCGACATGCTAGCTTTCGAGTCGCTGACGTCTTCAGTGGCCTGATAACGTGCTGAATACCTAGCGGCTCGCTTACCATTTCTCGCACATCACCCACATCCATATCGTCATCTTTCAGGTAGGTGTTTATGTTACTATTCATCCCAAGTCTTCTCCTTTCGGCTTCGAAGCCAGCATTGGTTCTACTTCTAACTTCAATACTCGCTCCTTCTTATTCCTTGGTTCCGGAGCTATCGTTCATTAGTAACTCAATTTGTTTCGAAAATATGTAAAATCAAGCTGAGGAATTAGAACTCAAACTCACCTCTCTCGTTTTCCTGCACGTAGAATCTCCTCAATGCCACAATAGCCTCCTCTCTCAACCACCCCCCACTGACTTCATAATCTCCCTCCTCCTTTGCACCCTCATCCCCTTTCCTCCTCTTATCCCGGTGCTCTTCTCCTTCCTCCTTGGCTCCTTCCCCATCACTACTCTCACCAGCATCAGCCCCATTCCTCTCATGTACATTCAAAACTCCTCCTGTCCCACCAAACTTATCATTAACCGCCCCGAACCATACTTTTCTAATCCCAAACTGTCTCAACAAGGACGCACACATAATGCACGGCTCAACCGTCACATACAAATCCAACTTTCTCATCGATTCCGGTCCATACTTCACTCCACTTTCCGTATTCCTTCCACCTGTAATATCCTCATCCACTTGATTCGGATCTTTCCGCTCACTTATCTCCGCAATCTGACATCCAGAAAGTAGCTCATTAATAGCAATAAACTCCGCATGTCTAGTTCCATTATAACTAGCATTCGTAGCGTTCATCCCACGCGCCACTACATTCTTGCGTATCGGATCTACAAGAACACATCCCACGGGTGTTTCATTTGTTTTCAATGCCATATCTGCCTATAGATTCGTCAGGTACTTTTTTCTTTTGTGAGTAAAATTTAAGGAATTATGGAAATCGAAGATATACCATTGCAAGAGCTTCACGCATGAAATGTATATGCGTTGAAATTTCATCTTGTGTCATAGATTTAGCATCCGGGGGCAGGTCTAAAATTGTATCCCGTGGTGTAGAAACACTCTTGTCAGAAATATCTACATTGGCCGGGAGGCTCTCATGACTTTCCATAGTTCTATCCCAGGAACGATTATTGTTAAGCAAAGTCCATTCACAAATGACACTTTCCAAAACAATATCCAACTTTATACGCGATGTAGATTGTATATTGTTGGATGAAAGAATAGCGCAAGATAGAAAATTCGGTAGTGGAAAGTCTAGAACTATCGGGCCGCACCAGGCACGTGCCAAGGAAACGAAAATTCTAGTTTATTCGTGATTGAGATGAGCTCTAATTTTGACAACACCATTCAAAGCCGATTCCAGTGCTGGTTTCAACTCATACTCGTTGTGCCCATAAGTTACTTCTTTTTTTATCATAAGTTTCAATGTTTAATATTTGCTTTATAATCCAAATCTTTCAAAAATCAACAATCGGTTTTGATGGTCCTGGGACCTTCGAACATGTTTTAAGCCCCAACGTTGTTCGCATGATTGACGTTTTCGCGGTACTCCATTTGAACTTTTGTTATTTTGTTCAGCTTTTCACAGTCACAATATCAAGGTCATTACTATATTGGCGGATCACGAACCAAGCAGACACACGTTTTTAAAAGATATTTGCAGATTTTGCATAGAAGTTTGGATGCCACTGTGAAGCCAAGCTTACTGTGCGATCGGAAAACTACTTGTCTAGCACTTCCTGAATCTATAGGTCAAGACCAGTATCCAAGGGGATTCGGTCAATCATACCGTTCTATGCTATTATTATTAATATTCACCCAGCGCGGCCCCCAATCTAGTTCTATCCGTTCTACCTCCAAATCCTCACCATAAACCCACGTTTACAACGTGAACATCTCCAACTCACCCTTTCATTCCCACTTAAATCATCCTTAATCCACCATCGTTTCTGGTTGATTCTCCATGCCTCCGCTGCTTCCATAGTTATCTCTTTGAAGCTTTCAGCGGGATACATCATCATCCAAGGTAGTTCCTCTGAGTTCCCCAAATCTTTTACCGGAATGAAGTACCGCATTTGATAGATGGGTTCATAGGAATTATCTTCTTGGATCTCTTGAAATTCGATTATTGGATTGGACTCCGTAGGCTGTCTGTTGGTGATGAGGTATTGGTTTTCAGTTATTCTGGCTCGTAGGGCTGAGAGGAATATTCGGATGAGTAATGAATCATGGTTGCGTGGGATAGGATTTGCTACGCAGCAGATGGGGACTGTGGACTCCATTTGGGGTGGGATTTATGGACTTTCTGATATTTGTGCGATTGAGATGAGGTTCTTGTTGAGATCTAAGATTGTTTGGTAAAGAGGAAGGTGTATTCCAAAAATCACAAGCAAAAAGACCAGCGAGAGATCTTTCCAGATCTTTCGAGCCCTTCTTCGCAGTTTTATGGCAGACACATCAAGGTTATTTGTCTGCACATTCAGTCACAATTGAATAACTGAATAAGATTCAACCGTTCAAAGTACTCATTCTTATATTTTCGAATCACATTGTACTGCCGTAGGGAAATACAGCTTTATGGATATGGTTACCATAACCTTATAGATTTGGCGATACTCCGCCAATGTAGAATGATTCTTAAATTATTTACTGTATTATCGTATATTTGCAATGAATTCAGGATGGTATTATTCTCTGTATATGAATATTGGGCACTTTTTGACGCATTCACTCAATGCAGAAATCATTTGGATAACCTGCACGTGCTTTTGACTTCCTTCCCTTCCCTGACTTTCTTGGCATGTTGAAGTCTATCACTTCAGCTCGTCTATCGTCTAATGCATCAATTTCATCTCTGACTCACAGATAGAATTATATGCAACTGTGGGATGTTCATTGTTCACAAGAATGTGGAAGTAGTCTCGACCAATATATCCAGACGTTATATGTATGTACTGTGAAACCATGATTGGCTTGCATGCCTCGGTATGACTCATAAAATGAATACAGCATGGACAGTGTGCTACACTCGCTACATAAAGCAAAAAATCAATCTATGAGAATTATTATAGATATCTTCACTTATGAAATCGCATAATCAATCGCAGTCACTTCAGAACTTCAAAACTTCAAAACTTCAATCTCTTACATTCTTGTACTTATTACACTAAGGTTATCAATTCAACCCAAAACCAATGGCAGAAATATTCGTCTCAGACAGTATACCTAAATCTCACGCCGCCATACTCATTGCAGTTCAAGAATCACTGAAATCAACTCCCTATGAATGCACAAAGCTCATGCAGCTTTCCGGGGGAAACTCAAACTTCTTATACCATGGCACTCTAAGTCGGCCGCTCTCAGATGGTACCGTGGTGATAATAATCAAACATACTGAAGACTTTCTGTTTGTAAACAAAGACTTCAAGCTCACCGCAACACGTGCTGTCAGTTCTATATTCCACTCACTAAGTAGGAGGTGTACAATTCATGAACACTCTGACAGTCGCAACCGGTCAAAAAGATGGTTATCTAACTTACCGACTGTGTCAACATGAACCTGAATTACTCTAGTTGGAGTAATTCATGAATTTGTACACCCCCTCGCATCCCAAAACTCAACCTGGGGTCCTATAATAACTAACACCCACCTCAAACAGTTCTACGAATCACAAATCCTTACTCATCTATCTTCTTTTCCAGCGCAATCTCTTCCCGATACCAAAATTTCCATCTCCACGCCACATATGTACTACTACAACCCCTCCACTCATACACAAATCCACTCGCACCATCCATCACTTACGAATTGCACGAACTTGAAATCCTACGTCCTGACACATGGCAACGAGTTAACTCCAATCATGTGCAGTAATCTTGGTCGATCGTTAGGTCACTGGCTCAAAGGCTTTCATACGTGGGCTAATGAACCTGAGCAAGTATCATTGAGGGAAATTATGGGTAGGAATAGTGTGATTAAAGATTTGAAATTGATGATTAATTATAGGACTTTGGTGGATATGGTGGATAGATTTCCTGAGTTATTGGCAGATAGCAAGGGGGTTTTCGAGCAGGTGAGGGATGAGATGTTGGGGTGGATGGAGAGTGCTGGGGAGGGGACGAAAGAGTTAATTCATGGTGACTTTTGGAGTGGGAAGTTAGTTTACCTTGTTATCTTCTCCTTCCTTTCAATTTCATTTTCCTTTACTCGTGGATCTTCAGTCATTGTTCCCTTCCTTCCTCTGAATACAACCTGACCTACAAGCCATCATAACGGCAATACTAATCAACCCCAGTATCCTCCTCCCAAACACCCTATTATTCCCCACCATCCCCACACCAATCCTAATAGCCGACCACGAAATGGCCCACCTCTCAACCCGTATATTCGACCTCGGACAAATGTGCGCAGAACTCTACATGCTCACATACTTCAAATCACTTCCTGGAATGACAATCCTGAACGCGTTTATACAAGGCTATGGTGAGCTAGATGCGGACAAGAAAATTGATGAAGAGAAGAGATGGAGAGTTTTGATTTATGTGGGTATTCATTTGGTGTGTTGGGCAAGTCAAATTCCGGGTTGGGGAACAGTGGAACAGGTTAAGGGGGTGGTGGAATATGGGAGGGATTTGGTGGTTAAGGGGTGGGAGAGGGAGAGGGAGTGGTGTGACAGGAATGGGTGGGATGTGGTTATTGGGAGTGGGAGTGCTGAGGGTGGTGCTGAGCATTGAGGTTGATTGGGGTTTGACAATAAATTGGTTGTTGAAGGTCGCGGTGCCATGCATATGAGTTAGATAATAGCTAGAGCACTTAAGTTCAAGACATATCTAATCATAAAGAATCTTGCCTGTCGAGGCTTTTATTCATCGCAAGTTGCAATTTGCAACTTAATGTAAATAGCTGCAATAAGAGGTATTTGTGCAAGTCGCATTGGAATTTGACATAGAACTACTGAGTATAATGAAACATGTAATAATACAGAAGTTGTTAATGCTTTCAAAACATACGGAGCGCTGAGTAGCCAATTTGGCATCCTACCAGTAGATGGCCTTGGTTCTACGGTGGCCTGACTTGCGCCTGATGCTAAATATACTCGCCATCAAACGTGATATCGTTAACCAAAATTGGATTTCTAAATGACATCTCCTCAACATCGATCTAACCTCCCGATACAATGTATTAATAGACTTCTAAGGCCTTGATGCCCCAACTCAAGGAAAACAGGACGATCACGTGATATATAGCAAATCTTCACAGAAAATGCAATGCGATGCACCATGATGTAGTAAAACGAGCTCATTGCCCCAGACCCCCACCCTAAGTGTAACCTAGTCCCTCAAACACCCCAAAAATAACCCAACTTCAACAACTTATTGTACTCGGTAACAAACAAATGAAACAAAACTATTTGACGTAATCATATTCCCGGCTTTGAAAGTTTGCGAAAGGAAGTTTTGTTGCATATCGATATTTGGCCAGACCATGGCCTTGGCCTTACTGAAAACGGTAACCCCCTGTGCTCACGTATAGAGCTTGCAGCTTTGCACCCTCGGGCCAGACCTTTTGGATTTTCGGTGGCGTCACTGCCGTGGCTAATACAGAGAGTGGGGTTTTTAGGTAGCTCTATAATGGAATCTGGTACCCCCAATAAATAAAACTATAATTAGTTCTGGAAATATGGATTTAGGTTACCGGAACTGTCTAACAGTGGAATATTACATTCGGATTCAATGTCTCTGAGGAATTTTATCGTGGTTTTATTTCTGAAATCTGTATACAGATTAACACCGACACATCAATACCCTACCACTCCATACATCAACAGGATGGAGGGATCTAAAAGAGTACTTCGATCCTCTACGCACTCAAACAAAACTCCAATAACCTTAGAATCACCAGTACCAATACCACCCCCAGATCTCAAATCAAACCATCCAATAAAATTCATCACCAAACCCAAACCAACAATAAACCATCCATCATTCACCTCTCACCCAATCCCCCCCTTCCAAATCTTCAATCCCTCATCCAACCTCCCCGATCTCAACCCCTCAGAATTAACCCTCCTCCGTAAAAAACAATCACATCTATCCGTAAACACCACCCAACTCAATACCCCATCCTCTCATCTCCGCAATCTCCTAAATTCAACCTTAATCTTCTCACAGCATGCAGGAACCGCAGTATGTATTTCTAAAGATGGATGGCTCCTTACCCATTCTCATTGCATTGGAGAAACAGAAAAAGAGATGCAGAAGAATCGTTTAAGTTGGCTACTTTTTCACACAGCATTGGCTGTTAGGGCGGAATGTCGCGTTTGGGATAAGAAATGTGGGTTGGCTTTGATGAAAATCCTGGGGGTGGAAACTACTAGTAGTGATTTGGGGATGGAGGATGGGAATATGGAGATGATACCTGTATTTCCGTTTGTTAAACTTGCGTTTAAGATGCCGAGATTAAAGAGCATGATTGTTTGTATAGGTCAACGAGGGACGGATGATCCGGAAACAGAAAATGGTGGGAAGAATGAGTATAATCTGATTGAGATATCAAAGGGGAGATTTCGCGGATTGGTAGAGGGAGATCGGGATAATGAGGATAGGGTAGATTTGAAACATGATGCGTGGAGTTATTGGGTGAATTCGGGTGCACCGTTGATAAATAATGATAGGGATTTGATAGGTTTGCATTCTAGGTGGGACGAGAAGGAGGGTATGGGGTATGGTGTTTCTTTGCTGGCGATCTTTTCTTTGCTGGAGGTGCATTTGCCGGAAGCTATGCCTTTGTGGTCACATGGATATCACCAGCCTGATATGTGTACAGTCACTTCGGGGCCCATGCCCGTACCTGGGGAAGATTCGGATATGGATCTTTAGTTGATTTGTATGTCCCAATTGATTAGATATCAATGAGTGAAAGGAAAGACATTTCATCAGTGGCTGGCGGTGATGGAAACATGTATCGAAAGTAGGTGAACTACTATTTCCTTTTCGGTCATAAATTCGGGATTGGTTGTCATGCATGGTGTTTTGGAGATCCTATGTTAGGCCGTCGAGAGAACAAAGTTGCGGTTGTATTTTAACATGGTTTATGATTTTGGAAACATAATTCTATGTAGACCCCGCTTACAAAATACCAACAGCTCCCACCCAGCATCGAGGTCTTATACCATCTTCCACAACACCAAAAACGATCCTAGCATCAATCGCTTTATCAAATTAATATTCTTAACAATCCTGATCCCACATCATCAGTACTAACTATTGTTAAACTCGACCTCGACCTCAATTCAAGTTATTCAACTTGAAAATTCCCTGCACGATATGAATCTTAAAATAGCATCCTCCACAACCCTAACCTCAGAGACCTCAACCCAAGCCACTGTACTCAGTCTACTGCAAACTCGATTCGAATCATCCAACTTCCATCCTGGAATGCGAGAGATGCCCAAATCCCACCCATTGTACCTCGTACCTAATAGGCCTAATAGTAAACATCATTCACAAGCTATTTCTAGATCTGGTAGTAGGCTCAATGGAATCTTTCACACTTGAACCGTCATATTGCGACGTGTTGTCCGCCCGCTCCTGCAATTACTGAGCTACTCCCGCATTACTACTCAGCCTGTTCAGAAGCTTGTTACTGTGTTACCTGTGGACGGCTCATATAGAAGAAGTCACCGCTCAAGCGAATACTACACTACTGCCAAGTGTACTCCTAGTTGTAACTAGGTGATATGTACGGAATAATGAGTTAGATACTCAAACATAACCCCCCCCCCCAACACTCTAATTGGGAGTATAACTCAACCTCAAATAACTCAAAGTGTACAATCAGACAGGTGGTGCGACCGGCATATATACTGAGGGGCAACGAAGAATTACCGAGCATGTGAGTTGTCCCTCATCCCCTCATCCCCGGCTTATACATTTTTATCTGATGCCACCCACTCTCACCTCCACCTTATATCGTCTTTTTTTTATATGCTCACAATCACAAAAGTTTATCATAATCATCATCATAAAATCAAATCCAACCGAATAAAATCAAAAACTCCATAACTCCGATTGACAAAAGCAAACCCAAAAAAAAGACCTAACTCCATAACTCCATTCCCACGATAAAAGACATACCGCGTCATAACTCCAATTGACAAAAGCAAACCCAAAAACAAGACCTAACTCCATAACTCCATTCCCACGATAAAAGACATACCGCGTCATAACTCCAATTGACAAAAGCAAACCCAAAAACAAAACCTAACGCCATAACTTCATGAAAACATCCGCCCCAACAAAGACCTATCTTTTTGTTTCTTATCCTTCTTGCTAGTATCCTTAAATATGGAACCTTTCCA
>JWJB01010196.1:0-19575 GCA_000812895.1 Rutstroemia sydowiana | reverse complement strand
GGTTCTTACCTGGATCATTGGATTAGTTCCGAGTTTAGCCCGCTTCTCCGCGTACGAGAAAGCTTCCTTATCTCCAACCTGGAGCATGGGATCGGTCTTGAAGTTGGCGCGTTTCTTTAGCATATGCGATTGTACTATGTAAATAAATATTAAGTCTTTATCCTCAAATTCCACCCAGTTCGTGCTACTCGCGCACCCAATAAAGCTAAAGCTCCCATCAACATAGCTGTTGCTGCCCAGACCTGCGCGCCCAGATATCGCCCCCCATCAGCCTGAATTATTGCACCAGCTACCGGACTTCCCGTCAAACATGCAAATGCCACTACACTAAACACCATTCCCATCCTCGTCCCAATTTTATCCAAATCGTCCGTGAGCGCTGCGAGCGACACTGCGAAAAGAGATTGGATGGCAGATGCTACAAGTCCGTAAACGGCTGCGTATGCGTAAAGCCCACTATGCGAGTCCCCGACAGCGATCCAACAGTATAGAACAACGGATACCATTGAGGCTATAGGAATAGCAGTATTAAGGGGTCCAAGCCATCGAGAGGCAATGAACCCTGGAGCTATGCGACCCGGAATACCCAGACCGTTCGTGAGGAGAAGGATATTGATCGAGTCAAACGATGTGAAATGGGAATATGTGTGACCATATGTATCGATCTATAAGTTTTGTCAGTACTACCAAGATGCAACACGAACTGGACACTGGGACAAACATAATAGAAGGCGAAGTACACAGCCCAATAAATCAAAAAGAACCCCACGCAGAACAAGACATACGATGGCTCTTTAAAGGCTCTCCAGTCTCCTAAAGGCCCAGACTTTCGGGGAGGGATGCGGACGCGTAGGAGTAAGTTAATTACAACAGCAACCACGAGCGTAACAAGGCCCATGCAACGGATTGTCCAGCCAAATCCTGTTTTTGAGTTTAATAAATAATTTCATCAATTCCGGGAACAAAATACGCTTACCAACTCTTGGCAGCAGTTGTTGCGCAATGACTGGGTAAACAAGGCCTCCAGACCCAGCTCCTGATGCAATGATGGCCACCGCAAATGGCTTCCTCTGTTTGAAGTAAGAAGATGGCACAGAAAGTCCTGGCATATACAAAATACCCATTCCTATTCCTAGGCATATTCCTTGCGACAAGAATAATTGGTAATATTTCGTACACAGGCTTGTCAAGAACATTCCCACTACAATTAGCAGTGTCCCCAAGAATACCGCCTCATGAACCAGCCCAGCATCACTTGCTCGTCCAGAGACTGTACCCAAAAGAAGGAGGGTGAAGATCTGTACAGTTCCGATCCATGACACGGTCGAAGGCGAGGCATCCAATGTCTCCTCATAATAGGATTGGAATATTCCGAAGCTAGTTATGAGACCCCATGTTACAAAACACATGAGATGACCAGCAAGTACCTGAAGCCAGGCAGTCGTTCCCCCATCCGGAGGAGGGCCAGGAGTCGATGTTGGTAGGGCTGGGAATAAGTAGTATCTGCGACCCGATTCCTTTTCAGTGATATATCCGGTTTCTGGTTCGACTTGCGGTTTCTGTGATGCTTCTGGAAGGGGCAATTGTGTTCGAGCGTCGGCAGACGAGTTGTTGTCTTTCTCCGAAATAGATTCACTTAGATCGCCTTCTTTATTGTGGCACCGCTCTCCGGGCTTGTTCATTTCATCCATTGGTGTAGTTTTGTTTTCCGAGGACTGTGCTGAATCAACGGTAGGCATTGTCTCTTGCCTTGGCCTCTCATATACAAATGACTATAGTTCTGGTTGTGGTGATCTCAACAAGTGCATGGGGTACTTTTCAATGAATAAATGAACGGACGGTGAACTTATATGTATTTTCGGTAGTGCCAACTGTCACCCGGTCGTCAATTTGATCGACGAATACCTTTCCTTTACATACCTCGCATAATCACACTATTTGGAAAAACAAAACGCAAAAACATAACTCTCAGCTCTGTTTGCAATTAAGCTAGAACATTTCAGGGCCAGTTCCTGAATAAAAATAAATGGGCCCACTAAAACAACCAATAGAACCACATTCTACGTATACATTCTGTATGTATTTTCAATAGTGCTGACTGCCACCCGGTCGTCAATTTAATCGACGAATACCTTTCCTTTACATACCTCGCATAATCACACCGTTTGGAAAAACAAAACGCAAAAACATAGCTCTCAGCTCTGTTTGCGATTAAGCTAGAACATTTCAGGGCCAGTTCCTGAATGAAAATAAATGGGCCCACTAAAACAACCAATAGAACCACATTCTACGTATACATTCTGCAATGTTGATCTTCTTCTTCACAATATCTAAAACCCTGTAGAGGCTCTTTTTATTCTGCATACAAACCAGATAATCTCTCCCCAACCTACATCAACGTCAGTCTCAAGGCTGGGTTCCACTTTGGCATACGTTCTTACCTGGATCATTGGATTAGTTCCGAGTTTAGCCCGCTTCTCCGCGTACGAGAAAGCTTCCTTATCTCCAACCTGGAGCATGGGATCGGTCTTGAAGTTGGCGCGTTTCTTTAGCATATGAAGAAGCTAAATTTATCCCCTGACTGAAGCATAGGATCGGCCTCAAAGTTGGCATGCCCCTCGGTGATCTTCAAGATAAGCAAAATGGCCATTATCATTGTTTCCTTGATCTCACCGAGTATTGAAGTACATCCCACACAACGTGATCAAAGGTTTGCGAAAGAGTTCCAAATTATCAAATTCATCTAAATAGTAAATAGCTAACCCAGCTAGCTCTCTTCCACTGTACGCATGTCAAGCATGTCTATTATCTCCCAAATCGCCATATACTCCATCACTAATGCCTCAAAATCAAGCCCACATGCACTTAGCAGAATCTAAATAGCTTGCTCGAACACCATAAAGAGTGCTTAGATCATCAGCATAAGCTTCCGCCTCCAACCTTTGCTTCAACAACGCCGATTCATGTCGCTTCATCATGACATTCCACGAAAACAAAGAATGCCCCACACCAGCAAAGTACTCTCCTCTCAATACCACCAGATAGTCAACTAATGCCCGCTGATCCCATCGAAGACGACTCAATTCCTCCCTATCCCGGTTCTTCAACAAATCTTCTTTGTGGGTAACCTTAACACCGCGAGGTACTCCTTTGGCGGCAAGTTTATGTGCAGAAGGTATATCTCCGGATGCGGCATAGATGACTGGAGTCTTCATAGATTCCGCTAGAGCAATGTAAGCCTCAGCTTGGCCATCAAACTTCATGAATGGAGCGGGAGCGACGTGTCTCTTAGCGGGTCCTTCCGGTTCGGTCTTGAGGTGTACACCCAAGTAGGAGGGGGTTACGATTGCTGAGCTGACATTCATTTGCATTTCGTACCACATAGCTAATTCGCGGATTGTGGAAGTGGCGAGACGGCGAATATCCGGTCGGAATTTCATGAGTAGCCCGAATTCATGCGCATATTTGTGTCCGTCTGCATGCGTTGGGTACTGCAGAATGGATTGTTCGAGATCAACGACCACTGGTACGGATTGTGGGATAGGCTCCATATACTTGTCGACCCACTCGTGTAATTTCCCCTGCCATTCTTGGGGATTTTCAAGACCACTGATTGGCCTATTCATGAAAAGACTCTCGGGTTGAAGACCACGTCTTCGTCCATTGACCGTTTGTTCCATGTGATTGATGATCTTCAATTGTGGACACGACATCTTCAGTGACCTTTTGAAATGTTCCGTATCAAACATATAATCCATTCCCTTCCACCCCAATCCATGTCTCTTCCCTAGATGTGCCTCGCCATCTTCTTCTGGCAGCATCATGTTCAACTCGTCCTTATTCTCTCTCAGCTTGATATTTGGCATAACCAAGCTCCCACCCGCACCAATTGCATATCGTACACAATTCAGAATGGAATTCCGTACATGACCAACTCCTCCATGATTACTATCGCACGTAAAGATAAGACTCGAGTTCCAAGTCGTCGTATCGCATACTGCTCTCATTACATCCGAGTTCACAGGGTCGAAGTCGAAAATATCTCTATCGTTCAGTGTCAGCACCGGAGATGTACTCATTTGACCATTGCTATTCGAGTTCCATGGAATGATGCGTTGTGGTACAACAATTGGTCTATCAAAAGCATTCCAGAGCCAAAGGGTTCCTATAGTGATGCCTGCTATGGCGGCATATTTACGATTGATACCGTTCGAAAGCTGCATTTTCCTCGTACTAGTCGATGAAGTTTAGACGTTCTTGAGATAGATTGAGAAGAAAACATTTATTTTGACTTCGTGGGTTTTGCCATTTGTATTGTGCTTTGATCTTGATTTCTTGGCTGAAAACTGTCCGAGGTGTGTTTTGGGAAGGGATTGGATAGGTTCGTGCCGGCGAATCAAATTTTCGCGATGCCTAGGTTGAAACATCAACGATGAGAGTTTGATTCAAGCTTAATTAGTATACCTAAATCGTATCTATATTTGTTTTCCTAATATTCGCCCGATCTCATCCTGAATTTGTTGGTTGGGTCAGCGACAATAACATGAGAGGCGTTAGGTGTGAAAGCCAATTTAAATTTATTGTAAATCATACGTCCGTCCATCAATATCGCTGCATTGCGAATGGCATACCAATTGTACCTCCTGTCTATGAGTTGTTTCAAATATCAGATGTTCCATAACCAAGCAAAATCGAATACGACCATCCATACATCATGTACTGTACCGTAACCACCAATCCCCTAACTACCGATTACTACAATCACCTTCTATACATCATTTTCTTCAACATTATCTCCCTTCTTTACGTTAACGAACGTCATCAGAAGTGCACTTCCTGCGTATCCGATACCCGCGACAAAAAATGCGCCTCCGCTCCACAACCCTCCCTTCTTCAGACCCGAACTGAAAGCTCCCGACATTAAAGGGCCAGAAACCATGCCGCCAATGGTCTCGAACACGGTCAGTACTCCGTACAAACGGCTGAGTTGTGAGGGTTGTACGAGAGAAGTAACAAGGGAACGTGCCGCCGACGCAAATCCAATACCTAAGGAAACGACAACCGTCGCTATGAAAATTAGCTCATATTGCAGGAAAGAAAACCTCTGTCTCGTAGATATGGGTAAGTGCATCATGTACACACGGGCAAAACTCACACATGATGAATAAAGACGGGACAGTGGACAACGCAATTCCAAAACTCCCCGCCGCCAAAAGTATGGCCGAGGTGCGACTAACTAGGAGATCTTTTGCAGTTACTGATAGTTCAAGTCTCTTAAGCATCGCGTAGATGGTCGGGAGAACGACGACTAGCAAAGTAAAATTGGTTATGGAGCTGAGAGGCATCAGAAAGCTTGCCTATTCGGAGGTTAGTTTGTTAACTTTGTGTAAACGAAAGAGACTCACATCTGCAAGTGTCCAATTAAGCCTCTTCGATGCAAGCTGGAGGAGGAACGGGACTGAGTTGCCGTGCAATTGCGTGGTCAAAAACACAGTAGCTAGCATGAGCAAATTTGGATTCATGAAAACGAAACGAGACTCTTCGAGATTTTTGAGGAGACCCCTCCAATGCTTCCCAGAGAATGATAAGCTTTCCTCTTCTTCTGAAGAATTTCCATCGCTATCTTCTGCACTTGCGTCGGGATGGTGTTCACGATAATGTAGCGTCTCTGGTAAAAGAAGGACTAAACTTGTGCCGAGGAACAAGAAACCTTGGGATAGCAGCATTGGAATCCAGACATTTGTTTTCATTAGCCACCAAGTGAGGGGAACACCGGCCAGGTAAGCAATCAACCCAGACGCCATTATCTGGAAGAAAACTCCGGCTCTGATGCATCTCAATCAGTATCAATTCACAGTGCTTATGGTCAATTTAAAATACCTCTTATTCTCCTCGACCACGTCTGCAATAACTGCAAAGAACATTGCTCTTGCTACCGGTGCCCCTCCGCCGATGAAAAGAAATACATTTTGAGCCCAGAACCACCGTAGATCGAAGAAATGATCAAAGTAACCTACTCCAGAATTAGTCTATAAGATGAGGTAAATCTAGAAAATCAAATTCTCATCATCCTCAAGTTCATGCTCATGCGGCCGCACAATTAATAAGTGAATTGTGAGTTTCCGGTCAAATCCATCAAAATGCATGGAAACATGCAACAGTTTGGGTAATCTCCGGGATTTACAATACCAGTCCAGTACTTCGGGCTTTCGAGCAACTTACAAACTATTAGAGCCCACATCATAGATAATAAGATCCCGAGCAAGGCCAAAATCAGAACTAATTTCCTTCCAATTTTATCCCCCAGCGCGCCGTAAGGTACTGCCGTCAATAATCCAGGAATGCAACTGAACATCTGATTCCATCCCCTAAGCATCGCCAATTTCCCTTGAATAGCTTCATTCTTGCATTTGCTTTCCGGAATCTTCCCAATAATCGTGTCTCCCGAATCCGGTGAATGGGAATAATAATCTCGACATATTATATCTTCGATTACTCGAGTTTGTGGCGCTTGCAATGCTGCATCTCCAACTTCAATTAGAAAAATGGCAAATATGCAGATTAAAGAAACGCGTAAGGCCAAATGGTGCTTCGCGAAGGTTGGCTTGTGATGTGCATGACTGGGATCATTCGATGCTGTTCTGATTAATAAAGGATCACTCTCTGTAGCTACCGAAGCGGCCGTATCGTTTGATCGCGATTGAAAATCGGTTGATTCCGACATTGTTCTTTGGCAAGACAAGAATTGCTTTCTTCATTTTCCCGCTGGCCCCCTAACTATATAGATGTGTCGCGGCGTTTAAAGCGGAATTCGGAATAGTTCGAACCCCAGCATCTACGTTATTCCATACTCCGGTGGGTACGTGGTGGGTTATGTAGCGATAAGCTCTACGGTAATCGGCGCAATCAGCGCAATGAACTCGTATGCCGACTTCCTGTTTGGTGAATAGTGTATCTTCATCCAATACCGAGCTGGCGGGATAGGCAAACATTTAAAACATAACCTCATAACGCGTACTCACAAACCACACAATCGAATTCCATCTTCAACCGCCCCCAAAGTTACTGCTTATAGGCAGGGAATACGTGCGCGCCTTTCCTCGAGATCTGTATGAAGTACATGGCGTGGCGTGCATGATACTACTATTCCGCCCGTATTCCCACCTCTAAAACCACAAGCCACAATTCAGATGTAATGCAACCATGACGTAAAACTTCGACGTCAGCATGGTACCTAAGACGAAAGAATTATTTGCTTGCTAAATACAAAGAAAGCTTTGTAGTTGGTATTTCGCGCTCGGTGGGCCTTAGCTTCAAATTCTACAACACCAAGCACCAGCCAGCAATTAATCCGGATCTTTCTTGTATAAAATTCCAATGTATTGAAGGCCAATCCCATTAGATCCATCAACATGTTCTCAAGAGATTGATCCGCGATCGCACCCGTCCAACGCCAAATTACCACCGCGAAACATCTCGTACCGGGAGATCTCAATCGCAGATCATTCATATATCTAGGCCTAAGAGCGAGTTTGGAATCCTGACACCCAACATGAATTCATGGAATGCGTGTTCGAACTTTGACATATTGTCAGCCAGCATGCCGCATCAGAACGATGGTTTGTTTTGCGAGCCAAATTCGGTTCCTTTGAAAGCCGAATCGTCTTCAAATCGCGATGCCATGTTGCTATTTGTTTGTATCTGTTGATCGACTTTCCCACATGGTGTTCCAATTCAATCACACGGTTCACCAATTCGACTCGGGCAATGAATGCAGGCGCAATTACATACCTGCTTGAGTCCCTTTCCTTTCTAGAATCAAACTATTTGGGGCACAGGAGACCACTTGGGTTTTGGCATTTCTGTTCCTCCTCGGCAATATTCTCTCCGCAGTTTGTTGCCTCCAATGCTTGTGGGTAGTCCCAATTGTATTTGAGATAATGTCTTTATCTGAGTCGCATATGTATTTTACAGGTGCCTTCCGCGAGTCTACTCCACCACTTATGAGGGAATTTTCAGTCTTAATGAAAGAGTCAGGTTACAATGTTATTGAGAGTGAAGTGCCTCCAGCAGTAAAACTATCGGGATTTACAGTGCTTTAACAAGTTCTCTATCATCCGATGCCCGAATCATTTTGCAAACGCCAAAATAACTCCACAAAATCTACTCTTCTTTAGTTCCACAGCCTCTCATTTGACAAGTACTGAGAAGTCATTCTATTGGGAGTTTATTGGAGTGGCATCATTCACCATGCAACATGTTGGCTCCGCCATGCACGATGTAATACACATTCCAAATTGTAATTTTGTTATCGAATTATGCGATATCTACCCAGACTACGTCTTCAAAGTTAGCTGGCACAGAAGCTGAAGAAATAGACAGGTTGCTACAGGAGGAAAAGATCTAGCATTCTGGAACACCAGCTACAGATCAAAGTGATGATTGTAAATTGTGTTACTAGTAAAGTAAGGCAAAATGGCTAGTAAGACAAGGCGAAGGAAAGTATTCAGTCAGTAGCCGGTAGTCTAGCATTCAGCATCTCTACTCCGAACAATGGATTGATAAATTAGATGATAATAAGTATTGTCCGTTGTGTCTAGATTTAATAACCCATCTCGTCTCATATTCCTCATCTATGAGAATCAATAAAAAGTGATTCTCCTCACAACTCCATTATGATCGTCAGCTTGCGGAAACAATACACAATCAGTTGAGTACACATAGTTCTCCCACGCCAACTTTGCCATGCAGAGGAAATACAGTAAACGAGGCCTTCACGTTGAAGACAAGTTGAGTAAAATTTGGTCTGACCAACCTAAGGAGCTGGCTCGTGTACGCATTACAATTTATGTTTACTTCCATACGGTTTCTGGCTTACAAAGACGGGAATTGCCATATTTAGTATCAGGTTCGAAGGTCATGCGACACAGTATCATTCGGATGCAGTTATAAAGGTGAATGTGAACCAATGAGAGGTTTGTAGTAGGTGAATTTTATTGATTTTTTACATGAGATAGGCAATTCGAGCGGGGTACTGCATCGGAGCGTGATGAGGGCTATAGAATAGAGTGTCATATTGAGGTATATAAAGACAAGTTTACTCAGGAGTAAGGGTGCGTTGTCAACGTCTAATTTGTCTTCGAAGAACATATTGAATTAAGACCGCTAGAAGCAATTACTCACTCAAGATCCTGTATTTCCGGATGAAGGTTTGCATTGCTCAAACCGCTGGGGACGTCAAATTTCCAACATCTAGACAAGGGAAGGAGGAGGAGTAAGATTATATTGTCATCCAATCTTTACTTTTCTTTGATATCCAAAACTGCACAGTCGTTGCACCGTTGTCGCCCATTACCTCCCGTAACAACTGTTGTCATTTTACCTTTTACATTCTCCACTGTCTGCTTTCATACTCACCCAGCAAGGAATTTCACCCTCACCTTCCTCCTCCAACTCCCGTCTATCAATAGAATAGAATTCTATATCCCACATCCCAGTGCGTTGGTTGAATGTTTCTAAAGGCGTTATTGCCTGTTCCTGCTCATCTGGTCTGGTTCGTCTGCGGCTTGATTGTTCCACATTAGAAGCATATGTGAAGTATTTATGCCGTTGGAAGTGAGGAGCTTGCCTGGTGTAATGAGTATGCTTGCATGGGCTCCAGACCTGGAGTTTGATTCTGGAATCGGGATTTTTGTTCCGTGGCTGAGTGAATGAGGAATGTCTGTCAGATGAGCGGATATGATGCAAGTGTAAGTAGATGATTCTTGTTGTATGAAGCTGATAAGCCACACATCTGTAGTGAATCAAACCACTCATACACAAACGTATAGGTCAACAATTTCCGACCTAACGACAAATCACTAGATTCCTCTCTTCTCCACCAACCCTAAACAAACGCCATATGGACCAATTCACTCATTCATCCTCACCCGATAGTCCGCTCCCAGCTGTATGGAAATATAAAAGGCCCCTCACCACTTAGCACATACGCTGTGAAAAGCTTACACTATTGCCGGGTGCAACCACGAAGCTGGGAGAAATTACCAGATACTGTAAATATTGGGAACGTTTCAAGTGCTCTCATAAATTCGATGGTATAATGGAAGCTGTGGAAGCGGGGTTATATGAATGGACTACTTATTATGTTGAACTTTTCTTTTGTGTTCGACAAGGTTCTTTTGAGTTGAATTTTCGTCTGATCTGGAGTTTTGCTATTGTTGTTTATATTTGGTAGGTCAATGGATTGGACGTATCCATGGATGTATACGCACAAGACATTATTGCTGTCGATTCACTGTGATTGGTAGTAATCCATTCTCGGATAAATACTGGCATTTCACATCTTCACCAATCGACAACAAATACTAAAACCAACAGCAAAATAGTACAGCAGTATTCAGTTTATCCTTGGCCCCCAATCTCTCTCAAAAATTCCCTCTTCATCCAACGATCTCAAATTATCATCTTCCATACTGTAGCTGGTGATGCTCGCGGGAAGTTATGACACCCCATCCAATCCTTTCACTAAGCCTGTTCATTCTATTTACATAACGACTCAACTCCCACCTTTGCATTATTATATACCCTTCCACAGCAGCCTTCTCTAGCCCCATCCTAAGTCACATGCTGCTCTCGATCTAGTTCTTGCCGGAGTGAATTATAAAAGAAAACTCTACGAGTATCAAGAACAAACACACTCGTATACCCCGCTTGCGGGAACACCTTAGAGACCTATTCACGACAAAACATTCCTGTAGATCAGGTTTGCTACTTAACTAAAAGGGATGGGAGGGGAGAATGAGAGGGGGCGGGCAGAGAGAACGGGCAGAGACAATGGGCAGAGAGAAAGGTTTCCCACCACTTCAATTCCTTACCACATCTCCTAGTTTATTTCAGTTAACATGTTATGATTGCTATCCTCACTCTATCTATCAATCGTAGAGTGGTGAATACTCAGAACCACATAATAGGGTACCGTATTCTTTGTTCAGTTTTAAACTTACCCATTAATAAGCACACCCATTCCTTCTTAATTTACCAATATCAAGATTCGTTGACCAGCATTTATTACTGATATCTGTACTTTTCTGTGAAAACCCAGATCATCATACTATCCTAACTTGATCTTCCTTGTTTCATGTCACCTTACCCCACTTTCCTTTTTGCTATTCACTATATGTATACTATTATACTCATACTAAATGAATAAAAGAGTTCCCCACAATCCAGCACTAATCTATCTCACCCCACTCCCCCTCTCTCTTTTCCTCTCAAACACCCGTTCCCCTCTCCCAAAAAAGAGTATAAATAACCCCTTCAACTCTATCAGCCAAACGATATGAACATAATCTCGCATGAAGCCAGTTTCATGTGCTTCAATAGCATCATTAGATGAATTATGTTCTCAACCTCTCGTGTTTTGTATGCTGGTGTTCAAGATCGCATAGCATTTCAGCGGGAGGGTGAAGGAGTACCAATTCAAGTATAAATTACCCCCCAGCCATGATAGCGCTACTAGTAAGAATGACACTTATCACAACATACTACCAGCATTATTAGCATACAATCCAATTTCTGTCTAACACCGTTACGCGATTGGTCGTCGTGGGTATGCAGGTATGTAGCTATTTCTGAGGTGTTAAGATGATATGAGATGAATATTGCTGGGATAATAGTGTTCTGTTATCATTGTTTGGATGTTATTATTCATTTATTAATAACCATATAGCGCCATCCACTATATTATCTATCCATAGGAACTTCTGCGCGCATTTGAAAACAATTCACACAGAGAAATAACTTTCCAGCAATTACATTCGGAGAATCCGTCATAATTCAAGCGTGCCGTAATAAGAGAGAGAATTGTTGCTACGCATGCTGTTGTGGTGGTGGGAAATTGGGTGTGTCGTATGGTTATATTCGTCACTGCTTTTTTCTTTCATCGTTTCTCTTTCCTCTCATCTCATCTATATCAACTCATTCTATCCAAGTTCTCAACTCTCTTCACCCACATTCATCCCGTCCTTTTTGATCCTTCTATCTCATCACAACTCATGCACCCCATCCTATCTCCTCTCCCCTCAATAATCCCATCCAACCCTTTTACTATCCTCTCCATTCCGCCCTTCCCATAAGTCTGCATAACCAACCACAAATCGATACCCTAACTACACACCCGCACTCCACATTCCTATGCGTCGACAAACCATCCCAACCACATACTCGGGATGGTTGTATTAGGTTGCCTAGATTCTAGCAAAAGCCACAAGCTGTGTATGCGTAAAGGTCCTACTTATACTCTGGTATATCTTTGTTTCTTTTTATGGTTTGTTTCACCTGTTCTTTATTGGTTGTTGTGTTTCAACGCTTGGTTTTAGTCCGGTGTTTATGTATGGTTCTTCCTCCGCAGTTTGAGGTATGGGGGAAGGGTTGCTTTCTTCAGGTTTGTGGGTTGTTGATAATGTGGTGAATTGGTGATTTCTGTGGAATTTTGTTTATTTTCGTAAGGTTGGGGTGGATAATTGAGATGTGAAATTAGATGGTGAATGAGGAGTTACGTTGGTGTTTACACGGCAGTTTATAACTGGGATTTCCAAATTATCAATGTGGATCAGTTGTCATCGTCTCCATCTCAATTTCCATACCCGTCACTAGAGCACCTCAAATCGGTGGATATTTGCTCTATTTCTTTAGAATAGGTGTATATGTTCTTTTTCAAGTGCTGCGCAAGCCTCCGGGCATGGAACGCATGGGACCTATATGAAGTTCCAACTTCTAAATTGGTGTATAGATCCCAACCCGGATGCCAGGGAATTATATACCTCTTCCCACACTACAGATACCTTCATTGTGTATACATATACCCATCCTATCACGTCATTACTGCTTCCAAGTTACCGAGCTATCGAACATTGGTGAATTGAAGTCTTCGCAGCTAAAAAGAAACTTGAAAATGCATTTGCTCACTCAAAACCTGGAAAATTAGATATATTCAGCGATTCCAACCGTCCCAACCATTCACTATCCATGCACGTCACATCTCTGGATTTCTACAAGATAAATAGAGCTACAATCGTCATTCTAAGAACCACAGCTTGAGATCAGGTCCATCCCGACAGGAAGGAATTAATGCTTCCGCTAGTCACATCACTACAGCAGACTTAAAGCTTCATTCACCTCGCATGTCGTAGATACTGTAACAAGTTGAGTGGTTTCAACTATGTAATCCTAGAGACCTTTACCATTGCCAGCTATTCATCCGAGCTCTATTATCCAATTGTTGTCTTTTTATCTCATAACTGCCTGCCTGTCTATTCACATCTCATCACTATCAATTCCTCATTACCCTCCATATTACTTTCGACTTTCCCACTGCAAATCTATTTCAGCAAAAAGTATTCAACGCACATAGAGATTCGATCTTCAAATAACCGTACTCAATTGTCCCACTCCAAACACAAACATAAACAATCACCACATCTCAGTAGGATCTTGCTCCTTAAAATCCAAATCATTAATACTCAATACTACTGACATGCTGGGGTATTATGGCGATGGATGTATGTAGCACGGAGAATAAGAAGAAGAAGAAGAAATACAAGTATTTTATACTCCCCTGTGACAGTAAGCATGGGGTTTTGATTTTGATTTTGATTTTCTTTTCGTTAGTCTTGAGATGAGATGGTATTTGTCTGTACTGGGTTTGTGATTACCGACGGTAATACTCCGTAAAGAATGGACTGAAGTATAGATAGTGATGGAGTTCAGATGATAGTGAGATCTGAGGTATAGGTATTGGGACGAGATGGGAGCTGGGATGGGGGCTGAGATGGGAGCTGAAATCCTACGGAAACTGACCTGAGGTTGAGAGCTTAGGATTTAGAATCTGTCTGCTGTTGTGAGCTAACTGCCCAACCTGTACATTTTGTCGGCTCCATAGACTTTGGTCTGGGGCTTCTACTTACCACATGCGCTCGTATTTATCTTCAAAAAAGAGGTATGCGCACGGGCATGAATACCCTGTTGTTGATGTGTATTCACTTTCCTCTCTTTCAAAAACTTGCTTGCTTTGGTTGAAACAAGTTAGTCTGTATTCTGTCGCTTGTACTCCCTGGTCACAAAAATTCCCTCAAATGCCTCAAAATCTCGTTCGTTATTCACTTCCCCATGGAAGTGAGATTCGGATTAGGTCTGACACAAGGTTAACCATTGAGCTTCTACTTCGCCATCCAAAATCCTGACATTGGCCAGCCGAGTGTCTATATGTGAATTTTCTCTACATGCGCGTTGAAACCGCTATCGCTATTGGGAAGGCCATTAAGAAGCATATTGAATGAGCATGCAGAGACTGGATATTGATTCATGTATAGTATTTGAGGACTCTGATCTGGAATCGAGATGACTATAAAAGGATGCAAGGATTTGGAGTTAGAGCCACAGAGTTTAGAGCTACCATCTCTATGGCAGATATACATGGCGACGGAAGAGCGAGAGAGACTTTTACTAGCAGGAGTTGAACTACAGTGATGTATTGCGATTTTAAGTACAGTGCATTCTATATGAGCAGGATCATAGGCATTTATTTTCAATTAATGATTCAAAGAACGGATGGAAGTCAAGATGATAATGATAAGGATGAAGAGATAATGAATATGAAGGGACATTGATCGGAGAGAAAGGAATAACGAATAAGGATGATTGTGAGGATAAAATGACAATGATAAGGGATCGAAGTTTTTATTTCCTCCTATATTTCTCACAGCTGACTGCCTTTTGTTCTATCATTTTCCTGCCAATAATATCTCTCCCGTAGTGCAAAAACCATAGCTGAGTGTATGAGGTGTTAGCGCTTGCGTACAATGAGGTATCAGAAGTTTTGACGGCTCAATCTGTTGGTGATATATACTCGAAGAATTGAGATCCATATTCTTCCCGGTGAGCCGATTCACCAGATTCTATCAAAAAACACTCAAATCTTTTTTGATAAACTAACCACAGTAATCAACCACAATAAATCCCGATTATAGTAGGGGTAAAATTGGTGATGGCTAGCATTTGCTGGGAGAAGAAGGAACAACTGCAGTATTTATAGTGGTAATCGACAGAAAGAATGATGAGATATGCCTTCCGAGTTGGAGATATTGTTATCCCCAATTGGATTGAAAAAATCCAGTTTTCAGTTGTTTAATCAAACTCTAAATAGTAGAACAAATTCATCCTTTACCTGGCTGTCAGAGATACATATCCCAAATTCACTTGGTCTATTTACACGCAATGTCGGGACTTTATATACTGGTGATTGATTGCTCAAGTGAAGCAGCCATTGAAATTCATTTGTACAGGTGCTATCTGAAGTATCTATTATATATTTCTTCGTTTTGACTAAACTACCATAATTGTAGTTTCAAGATTGTTAGCTCGATTTTTGAAGTATCTACCTTTGAATTTGAGCGGAATTGAATACATTTGGTATTTGTTGGGGCCATGCTGGCCATGTTGACCATGTCACCCCCACTGACAATTACTCTATGAAAACGGATTTGAAAACCACCAGATATTTTATAACACATCATACTCCAATCTGCGCAATTCGATAGAAAGAGAAATTCAATTTTGTTCGATAGAATTCTTCACTTCTGCTCAATGTATTTATGACCATGTTGTTGCCGAATTTGATAGATTTCGATCCACCCAAAAAGTAAGCTGAGCATGAGATCTCAATTTTTTTTTTAAATGTGGAGATTTTCCACCACTTGCAGATGAGATGGATGGTGACATTACATCCTTTCTAGACAAGTAGGCCAATGAGAAAGGGTGAGGCTGTAAGCTTTGACCAGAGGCTCATGAATACCTTGTTACTACATGCAGTAGTATCAAATAAGAACCTTGAAAGGAGGGAATGGATTCAAGACTGTGATTGTCCTAGTAGAGGATATCAAATGAAGTCAAATGAAAATAGGGCTGCACTGCCCATTTTTACCTTCTTATGTTTCAGATACATGTTTAGTGTCCTTGGGAATTAGCTGTTTCGGTTTAGACAAATAGCTAGTGAAGCTATCCATGATCTGTATTGGATTATGTATTCAGGGTAACAAGATAAGACATATACACCCCCATTTCCTTCTTCTTTTACCCCACCACCTACATTGCAAACCATCTCCTTAACCAGATGATATCAATACCTATACTCGGACAGAATGGTGAATTAGCTCAACAACTTTCATCCACTTTGGGACAAAAAGCTCAACATTTATGGAAGAGGCTGGCTTTTCTTTTATTAGTAATAACCTGACTGGCTACTACTCTATTTACCTTGATGGATATTTTTGTCCCAGTATTCTATACCTTGTCCTTCTAAAAGTGGGCTGTTAATAAACCTTAAGATCCTGCAGTAGGTGCTCGGACCTCAGAAAGATGCGGCCGCATTTTAGTTTTTCTACCCCTCCACCATTGAGGGATTAATTTATTTTTATTTTTAAAATCTTTCAAAAGAACTCTCTCCTTGCGACGATCTTTTATTTTCTTACACAACAAAAATCTCGCAATAGCTTCAAATACTTCAAAGTAACACTACTCAAAATATCCAGATATACCTTATAATCTGGTCAAGATGTCTGCCAACGACATTTACCAAACCCCATTGGCTTCGCGCTATGCAAGTAAGTTTTCCGCATTCGTTATCTTCAAAAGATCAATCAAATCCTTCAATCCCATTCTCGAAACAATTTTTCCGTTGTGAAAATCAATCACATCCTATACGCTTTCATCTTTTCCTCTCGTCAAAATGCCAATTGATCACCGCTAATGCTTTCCCCTCCATAGGCACCGAGATGAAGACCATTTTCTCTGCACGCACCCGTGCCTCGACCTGGAGAACTCTATGGATCGACCTTGCTGAAGCCGAGAAGGAGTTGGGTTTGGATATCAGTGAAGAGGGTATCAAGCAGATGAAGGAGCATAGAATCATGACAGATGAGGATTTCGAAATTGCTGCCGCAGAAGAGAAGAGGTTGGCAAAACCAAGTCCCCATGTTTGGATAAATGCTAATGAAAATTTCCAGACGTCGACATGATGTGTAGGTTTTATCAATTTTATGATTCTACGAATTTACCACTTGTTGGGATTTGTTATGCTAGAGCACATTGACAATGCGGCGATTTGCCAAGGCCGTTTTACCACGAAGTCAATTCCCCTTTGCGACATCGGCTAATTATGGACCTTTTACAGTATGGCTCATGTTCACACATTCGGTCTACGTGCTCCAGCTGCTGTAAGTAATTTTCTCAATCTATTTCATCACTATCTGAAGCTCCAGACTTGGATACTTTATTTGTTTATTCATAGCTAATCTCACAATAGGCCGGTATTATCCACTACGGTGCTACCTCTTGTATGTAAACCCATGCAATGAACCCCATCTCATATTCGAACGAATGTTCGGAATAATTCAGCGACAATTAATTTACTCATATTTATCAAACCGCAAACTGACATAAAATATAGGCTACTGCACTGACAATGCTGATCTTATCTTCCAACGTGATGCACTTGATCTCCTCATTCCAAAAATCTCCGTTGTCATCCACAAGTTGGCTCAATTCGCTCTTGAATACAAGGGACTACCAACTTTGGGATACACCCACTTTCAACCTGCCCAGTAAGTTCTCAACTTTTCAAAATTCTAATTTTAGTCTGACAATAGATAGACTGATCACCGTTGGTCGCCGAACTTGTCAATGGGTTCAGGATCTTCTTATGGACTTGGAGGATATTCAAAGAGTCAGAGCTGATTTGCGTAAGTCAACCTTCTCCAATTACTTCAAAATCTATCTTATGCTGCCATGGCGCAATTATACTCCGAATAATGGTTGAATATCTACTGACATTGATTATTTTTAGGTTACCGTGGTGCTCAAGGTACAACTGGTACACAAGCCAGTTTCATGGAGATTTTCCAAGGTGATGGTTCCAAGATCGATCAGCTCAACGAAATTCTTTGCAAGAAGGCAGGCTTTCCCAGCTGCTATCCAATCTCAACTCAAACCTATTCTCGAAAGGTTGATCTCCGCATCGCAAATGCTCTCTCCAGCTTCGGTGCTACCGTTCAGAGAATCTCCAGTGATATTCGTCACCTTGCCAACTTGAAGGAGATGGAGGAACCATTTGAGAAGGATCAAATTGGATCATCTGCAATGGCCTACAAGCGCAACCCTATGCGATCTGAGCGAATTGCAGCTCTTGGTCGTCATCTTGCCAATCTTAACAAGAACGCAAATGACACTTATGCAGCTCAATGGTTCGAGCGTACTCTTGATGACTCGGCCATTCGTCGTATCACCATTCCAGAGATGTATCTCGCTGCTGATGCTATTTCCATGGCTATGGATAACGTCGTCTCTGGTTTCGTCGTTTACCCCAACCGCATTATTTCTCGCGTCATGGAGGAATTGCCTTTCATGGCTACCGAAGTCATCATCATGCGTATGGTTGCCCTTGGTAAATCTCGTCAAGATGCCCATGAAGAGATTCGTGTTCTTTCCCACCAAGCATCCGATGTTGTCAAGAAGGAAGGTGGTCGTAATGATTTGATTGACCGAATCAAGAAGACTGAATTCTTTAGTCCAATCTGGGCTGATCTTGATGATCTCCTTGATCCTAAGAACTTCGTTGGTCGTAGTGAACACTTGGTTGAAGTCTTCTGTGGACCAGGTGGAGAAGTCGAAACTGCTCTCAAGCCTTTCAAGAAATTCATTGAGTCTAGCAAGGCTGTTGAATTGACCGTTTAAAACATGAAGGGTATTCATGAATGAACGATTTTACGACAGATTCTACATTAGACAACACTTTGCACATAAAGATGAATGAACCAATTTCCGGAGCGTTTCATTTGGATTGGATTCAATCAATTGGGGTTGGAGCATTGGATGGAAGGGAGTTTAATGGAGTTTTTCCTTTTAGCATTACGATTTGATTTGATTTGATTCATTTCGATTCGACTCTTTCTACAGCCGGTCTTTTCATTCACATAAAAAAATTGATACCTATGGAAGTATATCTTCGATTAGTCGACTGTGCTTTAAAGACTGATCGATGAAAACGGGTGGAATGAATTGCTTTACTTTACTTTAGACCGATTAAAATTTTAGATGTGGAGTGGAGTGGTGTGGTGCGTTTGCATCTTTTTGCATTTTGCATTTTAAGTATACGTTAATTGCATTTGGTAGCGTTACCGGCAATGACGTTAGGCAACGTAGCCACTCCTCTTGAAAAATAAAAATAAAAATAAAAAAGATTTTATATATTTTTGTGTTGTTGCTTTTTAGTTTTGATGATGTGAAGAAAGATAAAGATGTGGTGATGGACTTGAAATTAAAGTGAAGTTGTTAAAATGTGATGTTTCTATTTTGATTAGGTATCGGATAATCATACTGTATCTCTATTTGATTGTCTTTCTGTCTGTCTATCAGTAATGTAATGTATTGTGATAAGTGTAACAATCCATGCAAACCAGTCCCAGCCATGCCATCCAACCCACGCCAATGTAATGCAATACAATCTAATCATTCCCTTCCCCG